>JAPTYQ010000029.1:24580724-24598097 GCA_029814465.1 Ostorhinchus cyanosoma
ATGTGTATGTTTATGTGTATGTGTAAGTGTATGTATATGTGTATGTATATGTGTATATGTATATATATATATGTGTGTGTGTGTGTGTATGTATATGTGTATGTATATGTATATGTATATGTATATGTATATGTATATGTGTATGTGTAAGTGTAAGTGTATGTGTATGTGTATGTATATGTGTATATGTATATATATATGTGTGTGTGTGTACATATACATTTACATAGGCATATGTATATGTATGTATATGTACATGTATTTGTATGTATATGTATATGTGTATGTATTTGTATATGTTGAGGAGCTGCTGTATTGAAATAAATTATCTTCCTCCTGAAATTGGAAGTAGAGTATGTTTCTTTTCTGAATCCCATCCATTCGTCTTCTGCTGTGGACGAACATTTGTTCTATTAAAACCCAGCGCTACTTTTATGTCAGTTCTCAGATTCATTTTTCTTTCGATCTCACCTTTCTTAAGTGATCTATCACCATTTATTATAATATCATCCTCTGTATCGAAATATCAGCTCTGAAATTAAACTCTTATGAACTATTTTTGTTGTTATCATTATATTCGGCCAAACTTTTAATTATACCAGGCATTAAAATGAACAAGAAACTGAAGAAAACAAGGGGTGGTCTAATAATTTTTTCCCCGTCTGTCGACTGAATGGGCCCTGGTTTGAAATCTGCACAGTTTGAAGCAGACAGTCAGAGTTAGGACATCAGTAGGTGGATAGTCTGTGTCGGCGTTGTGGTTTCCATCATACCACAGCTATTTTAAAGGCGGGCGGGGGGCGGGGGGGAGTTTGCACAACAGATAGTTAGCAGTTAACTGGTTTGAGGGGTTTTGATGCCTCCAAGGGGGAATAAGGAAAAAAAAAAAAAAAAAGGAAGAACAAGACGGCAATTAGAATTTGGGTGTGGAATTTTTGGACCTATTTTGAAAAACCCATCGGACCATATGAGTCTGCGCTTCCGCCCCATCGCACTGCATTTGTGGTTCAAACAAGTCATTGAGGAGCGGAAAGTGGGATGTGCAGGCACCGAGAGAAGGGGGAAAAGTGGAGAAAATCATGTGTATGCACCAAGAGTGAAGGGCTAATGACTACTAAAGCGTGTAAAATGACATCCTTGGCTCAGTAATGTGTAGGTGGGTCGCACATGGACTGGATGTTGATATTTTTGGGACACACTGTTATCAGGTGAAGAAGAGGCGTTCACGTTTGCATTAACCTCTTCAGACCCAGAGGTGCATTTTTGGCCTCCGTAGGGGACAAAAGTAATAAAAAATTTAAAAGAAATAAAAAAAAAACACTCTCCACTGCAAAGGACCTTCCATAAAATATCAAATAAATGCTAAAACATGGATCTGAAAAAAATTGTTGAATTATTACCGTTTCGAATCAAGGCAATTATTTAATGAAAAAGGCAAAATTTGGACTTTTAATACCTGTTGATCCATTAATCTGATCAAAACACGTAAATAATTGGTGTAAAATACAGTTTGTCGTCTTTTTATGATCATCAACTATGACCCAGAGTCTCTGTAGTTACCGTGGAAACACAGTCATCTTCTACAACATTAATTCACCAGTAAAACCCATAAAATTGGAGACACTTGGTTTATGTAATTGATCATTTATTCAGTTTTCTCTCTTTTTTTAAGTAATAATCCTCCATATTAATCTAAGTTTTAATGAACATCTACATAATACGTATATACAATTCAGGAAAATACAGGATTTTGCTTAAAAATGCTAAATGCAGAGCATAATATTAGAGTAAATGGTGATAAATTACTTAAGAAAGGTTAAAAATAGAGGAAAAAAATCATTTGGGAAGTGTCACAAAAGGAGCATTCTTAAGGAAACTTTGTAAATATAAAGACTTTTATAACGTAATGACGGAAAAAGTGACTTTTTCTTCAGTTTTCTCCGTTTTGATATAATAACCATCGACTTTACTTTGAGTTTTTATGAATATCTACACAACCAGGAAATTAAATGAAGGAAAATATGTGATTTTCACAAAAAAAAAAACAAAACACAAAATAAAGAAGATAATATCACAGAAAATGATGATAAATTGCTTTGAGAAGGTTAAATATAGACACAAAGGTGCAGTTTTTCATCTTTTCATGGTCATCAGATATGACCCATTTGGATGTTCAGAGGCTCCGTAGTTACCATGGAAACACCGTCATCAGTTAATGATATATTTACTGGGAAAAAAAAATCACTTTTTCTTCACTTTTCTCTATTTCTGGTGGAATAACCTTCAACTTTAATCAGTGCTTTCATAAACATCTATATGATCAGTCAATTAAATATAGAACAGTAGGTGATTTTCATTAACAAAGTGCAAAATGTTATAATAAATGGGGGTAAATCACTTAAAAAGGTGAAATCT
This sequence comes from Ostorhinchus cyanosoma, assembly GCA_029814465.1. NCBI lineage: Eukaryota > Metazoa > Chordata > Actinopteri > Kurtiformes > Apogonidae > Ostorhinchus > Ostorhinchus cyanosoma. The sequence goes on from JAPTYQ010000029.1 coordinate 24,583,140, forward strand.
AGAGAAAATTTTATTTGGGAAGAACCATCAAGTATTGGGTGTTTATGGGCGAATGAACATCTACATAATAAATGAATTAAATATAAAAAAAAATATGTGATTTACTCCGAAAAAAGCAAAATAAGGAAGATAATATCACAATGAATGGTCGTAAATGACTTAAAAAAGGTTAAATATGGAGTAAAATCCACTTGGGAATAGACTCGTTATGGGTTAGAGCTGTTTTTTTTTTTTTGTTTGTTTTTTCCTTTTTCCTCACCAGTCCGCCTTATCTCTGGGCCATCCTTGACCACCCAGTCCGCAGTAGCATCCATACACCATGTAGGCCAGGGCGGACCTCCCCGTGCTGCATTTAATGGCCCCCGCCAGCTCCAGGAGCCCTCTTTTAGTCCTCTGGGAACTGTGTGACGCCGCAGAAGCCACGACCACTGCAAAAGCTATAAACAACACAAGAGCAGGAACAAACTCATCTCATCTCTGGTGAATAAATCTAGCTTTTCTACGCCCATTTTTGTGAAGTATTGTTTTTTTTTTTTCCTCATGCATTCCTGCTGGATATAATAACACAAGATTCTCCACCACATATAAATACAACAAAGTGTCAAAATAAAGGCTGACATGATCATTAATATAGTTTGGAGAGTGTTTTTTTTTTAACTCTTTCTTGCATTAATTATCATAAAATTGATTATTTCTAACTAAATTGCGTCCGAATGGATTATTGAGTGAGATACATATGTTACAGTCCACATAAATTCATCATAAATGTTGTTTTTTTATAGTATTTGTAGTCTCCAAAAGCCTCTTACAATAAGGCTAGCATATAATTTACATAGAAAAACGAATGAAAACTGTAATAGTAGTAAATATTTATTAATACTTAAGCAATCCGTGTAGTATTTTTGGTTTTATTGTACTATATGTAGACCAAAAATAGCTAAATATGAGTAATTATTGAATGCATGAAAGGGTTAACATCATTTGTTGATGTTCAAAAGATTTTTAGGAATGGTACAAATGAAGACTTTCACTATGTATCATTAAAATTTCAATTATTATTTCTAAATCATATGGAAATTCAAAACAGTGACTTAAATATCACTGTATTATTGATATTATTGATTGATTTAGGAGTATTCTGAAGATATTTACAGAGGGATGTGTTCATAAATCATTCCTGGCCTGATTTATGTAACATTTTAATCTGAAAAATATGGTGAAAGTTGACTTTTTTAAGGCTATGGTCAATATATTTTGATTTCCTATGTAATGACAGCAGATATCCTGAAATCATTCTATCTTTTTTTTTCATCTTGTGTGTAAATAAAATGAAAAAAGAATTTTACACCTGGCTTTTTCATATGTTCAGATCCATTTACTGAAGATGTGTGCGAAATTGTGCATATTAAGGTAAGGTAAGTTTATTTTTATAACACTATTCACTCAAAATGCTTCACAAAGTCATAAAAAAAGACATTAAAAATCAATGTCAAATAAAGAGAGTCAAATAAATACATTAACGATATTAAAACCATACATTAAGATTAACATTAAACTTAATACAGAGTAAAGCAGGATGTTAAATTAAAAAAAAAATTTAAAAATGCATTTTTGCAAGATTGAAGTTTACTCATAAGAGGAAAGTTTCGAACCTGGATTTAAACGAGATTATACCAAATTTTTTTAACTAAACATATAATTCAAAAACTTGCAATCCATTATTTTTTTCATTCTATTAAAAATGTTACCCTGTTCACCTGTACTGTCTCGCCTTAAAATGATATGTTAAGTATTTCTGTTTGTTTATCTATTAATAAGGAGTGTTTGCACAGTATAAAAGCGCATACACACCTTCCACCTGTCTTTATTTCGTCACAGTGCGTGTAAAAAACACCCACACCTACAACAGGAATGCTCTCCAACGCCTTAAGGTTCACATATACATTTATTCACATGGATAAATTCAGCAGAAAACCTCAGTCTGCAGGTTCTTCTGTCCTTAGAATAACAATGTGAGTGGGAAAATCTCTTACTTACTCTACTCTGCCTTCACTCTGGGATCTTAAAATAACTTAAGCCTGAATAGAGAGTCAAGTAAATAAGCAACTTACCAGATAACAGGACAAGTATCCGGTAAAACATGGCATGCAACAAGCAGCTGAAGTCCACTCTTCAGTATCACTCGGTCACAGTTTGTGAGTGGAGCGTAGAAGAGCGTCTGACTGAGGAGCTTTTTTTAGATGCTGTTTAAATAATCTCCTGAGCATCACCATTGGACAGAAGTTAATCTAGGGTTTGTAAAAAATGAGCGCCCTCCAGTGGAAACAGCCTGGATTCACTCAGAGTTCAGAGAAAAGGAAGCCAATCAAGAAGAAGTTTCTGTGTTTCACATACTGACGTGGAATAAAAAAGGATTAACAAATTAAAACCACCCCATGTTTTCTTCAGTTTCCTGTTCATTTTAATGTCTGGTACAACTAAAGGTATTTTTGTTTGGATAAATGTAATAACAGAGGTTCAAATCTTCTCTGGATGGTGGAGAGCTGCATAAATGTCGAAGTCAAATAATATTTGCATAACCTCCTCACACCCAGGAAAGGTAACATTTTTGGTTTTTTTTTTTTTTTTTTACATTAAACAATTATCTTGGTTGGAAACTGCATAATGCAACAGCTTTTTTCCAGACACTTTTTTTTTTTTTACTTTAATGGAATGTCCTTTGCAATGGACAGTGTTTTTTAAGTAAAACTGCCAAATTTTTGTCCCCTACAGAAGACAAAAAGGCCTTACTGGTTCTCAGGAGGATACAGATGTAGAAAAAAATGATTAAAACGCCCCATGTTTTCTTCAGTTTCTTGTTCATTTTAATGTCTGGTACAACTAAAGGTATTTTTGTTTGGATAAATGTAATAACAGAAGTTCAAATCTTCTCTGGACGGTGGAGAGCTGCATAAATGTCGAAGTCACATTATATTTGCATAACCTCCTCAGACCTCAAGACAGTTTTTTTTTTTATTTTAATTTTTTTTTTTTTTACATTAAACAATTATCTTGGTTGGAAACTGCATAATGCAACAGTTTTTCCAGATACATTTTTTTTTTTTTAATTTTAATGGAATGTCCTTTGCAATAGCATTTTTTAAAAGTAAAACTGTCAAATTTCTGTCCCCTACAGAGGACAAAAAGACATTACTGGTTCTCAGGAGGATATAATGAATCAGCAGTGAAAAAAAAATTATGCAGATATCACAATTTGGCTGAAATTATAACTTACAATTGTGGAAAAAAATGATTAGACCATATAGAAGTTAATAACGTAATAACGACACATAACGTAATAAATTTGCCATTTTTTAAATGTAATAGTCCAATAATGTAATAAAAGTCCTGAATCGATAATGTAATAACTTATTATGTTATTGGCTCAGTTATTACATTTGCAAAGAATTATTTTTTTTTTTTTACCAGGCCAGTAATGTAATAACGTAATAAGTTATTATGTTATTGACCCAAAGTTATAACATTATCAGTTCAGGACTTTTATTACATTATTGGCTTATTACATTTTAGAAATGGCAAATTTATTAAGTTATGGGTCGTTATTACGTTATTGGCTTCTACAAACCACCCTTGTCTTCTTCGATTTCTACCAGTACGTTACTGTCTTTACACCATAAAAATAAACTGAATATATTTACCTGATATGATGCATACATGATGAAAATTAATGCTGTCTTTGTTATGTAATGCAGCTCAATACGTCATTTTTTCAGCATCATAAAACTTTGACTGAGCGGTGGAGACATAAAAAAACCCTAAAAGACACACTTTATAATTATTCTAATGGGAAAATGAGCTCTTACTGTATTTGTGTTTGCGGTCCATGTGTTTAGTATCTTCATGTTCTCTTCTAAAGAACACATGAAACTACAACAATGACTAAAGATTCTCATATCTGAAGATGTTGTGTCCTTAATTGTGGGATAAAACGAACATAATCTTACAGCTGTTAAAGGTTTAGATCAGTGAGGATTCAGCTGAAGGTTATTTAACGTCACATAATGTTCTGAGAATCCTGTGATGGGTGGGGCGAGGAGTATAAGTAAAACCAGGATTTTACCCAAACCCACTCGGAGGCCATATGGATTGGTATGCGAACCCGACTAAACCTCTGGAAATATGTGAATCTACTTTAGACACAAAACATTTCATTTGATTTATTTACTCCCACGTCACCGTCTCAGTCGTGTAACTCACACTAATGCAACTAAACCTGCAAATGACGGCTCTTATACTTTAATAACACAGTTTGCCGTTTAATTTTCCAGTCAGAAACACATCAGCGAGGCTAAAAGAACAAACCTCCTCTCCATAAAACAAACAGTCGACACAATGCAGTTATCATTACACTCAGTCTGATTTATGAACGCGTCTGCAGCTCAGATTGTTTAGGTGACAAATTGCAGAGTTAGTCTAAAAATGGCATAAATTCGTAACTTTTATCTTTGTTTATGCGCTCTTAAAGCATCCATTCAGACCAGTCACACCCGACTATATTTTCACCCAATGTGTCACGGCATCTAAATCATGAAATACATATGATTCAGATCGAGGAAGGCGGAATATGTTTACAGTTTTAGTGAAGGCATCACATCCTCCAGTCTATGTGTGACGCAAACAATAAATAAAAGCCTTAATATACAGATAATAATGACCACGCTTTTATTTTATTAAGGGGCGGGGCTCTGTAGGAGCAAGGGTAGGGGGTGGGGATTGTTTTTGTTTGTATTGACATATGCAATGTTGACATTTTGTTCCTGTTTTATATTATAACGTGTTTTATCTAGTTGATTTTATTGGATTTTATGGTTATATTGTTTCTTCATGGTTTCATTCACTTCTTTTTTACTGTGCTTTCAGTTTTCTGTTCAGCACTCTGCTCACTGTGGTTGTTTTAAAGTGCTTTATTAATAAAGTTGGATTGGATTGGATGTCCATAACATACTGTCTGTACAATTTTTGCATAAATATCAATAAAAAGAAAAGAAAGAATAAACAATCAACATACCCGTTAGGAAAAAAATTAACCCATTAAGACCCAGCGCTACTTTTATGGCAGTTCCCATGTAAATTTTTCTCTATATTTAACTTTTCTTGAGTGATTTATCACAAGTTATTGTAATATTGTCCTCTGTATTTTGTGTTTTTTCACTGAAAATCGTGTCTTTTCTTATATTTCATCACTGATCATGTAGATGTTCCAAAAAAGTTTAGAGTAAATTCTATCGAAAACAGAGAAAACTGAAGAAAAAGTGACTTTTATAGTCAAATTTATCATTAACTGAACATAAACTCAGTGTTTCCATCCACTGTCATTGATCCATCTCCATGGGTTTTACTGGTGAGTCAATGCTGTAGAAGATGACAGTGTTTCCACGGTAACTGCTGAGCCTCTGAATGTCCAAATGGGTCATATCTGATGACCAAAAGATAACAAACTGTATTTTAAACAAATTGATAGAATTAGTAGGTGAATAGTTATTAAACATTTTAGATTAGTAGATGCTTTTTGTTGCCGGTGGCTGTTTGGGTCTTTACATTACTGTTATTATTATTATTTTTTTTTTTTTTATAGATTTTTATGCTTTTATACTGCTTATATCTTTGACTTTTATTCATTGTATCTTTTAACTTGTATACTTGCACCCCTCGTAATAATTCCTATGCACCTGAATGTGTAAAAATAGCAAATAAAACTGAAAATATCACTGACTGAAGCAATAACATCTCATGCGTTTCCTCAATTTAGTTACAAAAAAATGAAATGATGAGCTGGAAAAATTCAAAGCTACAAAAGCGCTGACATTTATACAGTGCATATTTTACAAAATGAGAAGATTTTTGTCCAAATAAAACATTTTTATGTGCTGATACTGATTTAACTATAAGCCATATCTGTCTGCAAATTAATCTGAAAAAAAGAACCCTTTTAAAGCTGTTATTTTTACTTGTTGACCTTAAACACATCACATCTGTGTCGAGGAAAATACTGTTGTACAAGTAAATAATGTTGCATATTCTATTCAGTTGAGAGTCTTGTGATGAGAATCAGACTCACATGGGGAAAGTAAGTGTATCTATGTATATTTTAACATCTTTGAAAGGTGTTCATTCATCAACTGTACATAATTGAGTAATATTTTTCACGTTTGAAGGTGTATTATTATTATTAAACAGACAAATTACCAAAAACAGGCTTGAGGAGATCAGATGTTTCACTCAAAAAGAAAGAAAAAAACACATTTAGGAGATTTAAAGCAGCACATTTGTGATACAAGAGGCTCATGATGACATCTTTATACAGTATGGAAAAGACGTGAGCGCACTGCGATGGAGAAAACCGCAAAAACATCCATCCGTCACAGAACTTTTTTAACATCAGTTGTACGTCTTATTCAATATGAAAAAGGATGTTTTCAAAGACTACACCGGAATGAAGTCCAAAAAAAGGATACATTTAATAAAAGGTGAAATGAAAAATAGAAGAATTGCTGAAGAAAAACATTAAAATCCACATTGAGGAAAAACAGATTTGTCTCAAAACACATTAGGATGGAAATCGTGAAGGTGTGATTTACATTTAAATATATGATTTGTAAATGCTCAAAACCCTCAGATGGAAACACATTTATTACATAGACCAGGGGGGTCCAAAATAAGGTCCGTGGGCTAAAACGGAGCCACTAAAGGGTTCATAAAATATACACTGAAGACGTTAACACTCAGGGGTTTGAAAGACCAATGAAAGACCAATTCAATATCAAGTGGGTTGGACCAGCAAAATACTATCACTATAACCTGTGAAGAATGAAAACTCCAGATTTTTGTCTTTGTTTTAGTGTAAAAACATTAACATACATTTAAAAAATATCCTTTCGCAAAAAAAAAAAAAAAAAAATGTGATTAACCTCAACAACAAGTGATTCTGGGCACAACAAACCCCGCCCCTCAGATGTATTGTGACTTATTTTCGATCCAGCTGATGTCATCATGTCTACGTCTGTGCTGATGTTAGCATATCCTCTATATATGTGACAAGTTTGAAGTCAATTGAGACAAATTTTGATGATTTTATAGACGTTTGAAATTTTGCCCATTATAAGTAAATGGAGGAGAAAAAAAAAGTAAAAAATTCAAAAATATTTGAACTTTGATCTATTTCACCTAAAATGTAATCATGTCTATTGTGTGTCACTAGTAATCTATGAACCCAATCTGGCATGAATTCAACCAATTGTTTTTCTGGTACAGATATATCCCCATTATAAGTGAATGGGGAAATTTTTAGGGGGGAAATTCATAAAAAATTACGGCATTGATCTACTTTTCCCAAAATGTAATCCGTTCTATTCTATTCTGCAACTAAATAATGTGACATTTATAAATATAAAAGTGTCTGAAGTGCCCTCAGAAACATATGGAACTGTGCCTTCTTCAGTGTATATGCCCTTTTTTTTTTTTTCTTTTCACCCCCACCCTTCAAAAAGTATGTGCACACCACTGCTGTTAGTACTGGGATTGTAGTTTTTCATAACAGCGCCACCTAGTGATAACGAGAATGACAACAAAAGTGCAACTAAGGCAGCGTTTTCCCTCATCCATTGTAATGAATTCAGCCCCTACTGTCAATGATAACAGAAAATTACAAACATAAAAAGACAGAACATAACAGAATACAGCCAAAAACGTCAGTAATCATAATTTTTAACGGGCAATATGTGCATTTATATTCGGTGTTTGAGCATCAGTGTGGTCAATAATGATAATTTTGCCATTTATAGCTTTGAACATATCACGTTTTACTTTTAAAGGCACTGATTCAGCCTTTATGAGAAGAATAACTGTCAGCAATAAAGAATCTGACAAACACACAAGAGTGGAAGTGGAAGCTCTTCCCTGTTTCATTTCCTATTGAACAAAAGGGAAATTAACTCTATTTCTGTACAAGTAACCAATTTTCCGTGTGAGCTTAGCAAAAAGTCAGGGACGTATTCCATTTTTCTGATTATTTCTAGATGTGTAACACCTTTAACCGGCTCCGATTTATTAAAAGACATATTATAGAAGTTTTTGATTGAAAATTAATAGTAGTTACCATGTTAAAACAATATGATAGTGTGTATGGTAACTGTGTAATCACACAAATGAATGATTTACTGTTATTTTGTCACATGAATACTTCACCTTGTCGGGAAAATCGGTGAATATACAGTGTGTCCGACATTCACACGATCAATGTGCCTTTTTTTCCTCATTCAATTCAATTCAACTTTATTTATAGAGCCAAATATCACAACAAAGTCGCCTCATTTTACAGAAATTGTTGAATAGATTAAAAAAAAACAACACTCACAAATTACAAGAGTGCTGCATTTACACACTTGCTTCAACCTGAATATATTTCACTGTGGATTTTATGTTTAACAGTGCATGTGATGAATAAAACCTTAAATCTGATCTTATCTTATCTTATCTTATCTTATCTTATCTTATCTAGTTGTTAATATAGGATTGGACACTAGCTGTTTTTGGGTGGGACTTAGAGAAATGTCAATCACTGTCATGACCAATTAAAATGCACTGATCTGGCAACACAGCTTTTACATAAAAAAATATCACCATATTATTATCATTATTATTACAAAGTCATATTACTCGCAATATTTTGTTCTAAAACATAACACATTGCAATATACAGTCTCCGAAAAAATTATTAGACCACCCCTTGTTTTCTTCAATTTCTTGTTCATTATAAAGCCTGCTACAACTAAAGGTACATTTGTTTGGACAAATATAATGACAACAACAAAAATATCTCATTTCAGAGCTGATATTGATCCATTTTCCATGTTTTTCTTGATAATAACCAAAATCACTTCAGTTCTTACATCAATATCTGTGTCATTGTACTAACAAAAACAGTGCTTTTATTCATTCCATGTTTTCTTTTGTGTCTGTTTTAGTCACATGAAACACACAGGAGTTAGTACTAGATTGCATAACAAGGGTTTTTGATGACTTTTGATGGCCTAATCATTTTTTCCATGACTGTACATACTGGGGAGATGAAACAGTATTACTATTGTGTTACAAGTATTTTAACATAAGCATGTGGACTCACACTTGAGTAAAGAATGTGTTTTCTTTTGCAGTCCCTGAAGATGTTAACCCTTAAAGACCCCCTTTGTACTGATTCCCTAATTACTTTCTTTTCTCTATACTTTGCATTTTCCTAAGTGGTTTATCACCATTTATTAGAATATTATCCTCTGTAATTAGTTCTTTTTTGTGTGCGTGTGTGAAAATCTGGTATTTTTTATATTTGATTTACTGATTATGTTCATAAATGTTCAGAGTAAATACAAAGGTGATCATCAAATATTATACCAAAACATATCAAAACAGAAAACTGAAGAAAAAGTAACTTTCTCAGGAAAATATAATCAATATGTAGAGCCTCTGAATGTCCAAATGGGTCATATCCAATGATGCTGAAAAGCTGAGAAACTGCATCGTACTTGAATAATTTACATGTATTGATGAGAATAGTGATTTAACAGATATTAAACATTTCATATGTGGATGATTTTTGGTTGCAGGTTGCTTTTCAGGTCTTGGAGCTTGGACAGACCTTGACAAAACAGCTTTCTGCACCAAGGTCTTGGAATAATCTTAAAAAGTTCTCAAGCTCAAAAAAATTTAAAACTTACTCCGTCTACAAGTTTTTTTTAATAGTGCTACAAAAAATGGCTCCAAAGTAACCAGCATTGTCTACACTAATATGTATTCTGGTGCTTATGGCAAAGATTTCTGTCTTGTTAAACAAATGAAGTACTGTGCTTGTCTCTGCGCACATGTATTGTATAAATTGTCTTGGCTAATTCTACAGATGTTTTTAGTGCAATAGTTCTTACTCTTGCACTTATTTCCATGTCTGATTTGCTATTGTATGATTAGCCAATTCATTTATTTATTCTTTTTTTTGGTTCTCTTTCTTCTTCATCTTTCTTTCATATTTTATTCTTATTCTAGGAATCATTGTTGTACTTTTAGAATGTAAGCCTCTTTTATGTATTTGGCTGTAACCGTTCAGCCTGAGCATATTTCCCTGTATCCTGTCATTGTTTGACAGTTTTCTTCCAGTGTATAAGTACGTCGTAATCCATGTGATGCTTTATTATGTTGATTGTTTGTCCAGGACAACAGATGGAAATTAGATTCTCTGCTAAATCTGGTGCATGCATCTTGTTCTTTGCGACAAATGCTGATACACACTGTCCTGTAACTAAATAAATACAAATACAATACAAAAAACCCCCCAAAACACTCAGGATTTTCATTGATTTTCATGCTAATGTATTTGAATTGCTGTTATTCTTTTTGTAAGGCTGATATTTTGGGCCAGATTTCCCTCTGCAAAAAACATTTGTCATTTAAATGGAACTTTCTGATTAAATACATGTAAATAAATAAATAATAAATGAAGGGTTAAACACATTTTATTCACATTCCAACACAACAGGTGGCGGTAATGCACATAAGGAAGTTTCCACCCGCCACAAAACCAACGAAGAAGAAGGGGTTTGTAGAATACGGGTTATAGGAAGTGATGTAGTGTACCATGACAGCCTGAGGGGGCAGCACTGTGGGAGGAGTAATGTGCGCTACCCTTCAATCACCGTAGAAGAAGAACCAAAGGGCGGCCTTCAGCGATACACCACATATAGCCAAGTTATTTTAGCTAAAACGAAAAATCACTTTCCCTCCTTTTAGTAACCCGACGTGTGGTTTGTTTGGGGGAAAGATTCATTCATGTAAGTACCCCCAGTTGCTACTTTCCAGTCGTCAGTGTGATATTTGTGCGGTTTCAGTAAAGAGCCGAACGTCTATAAGATCGCTATTGTTTGCGTTGGGGAACTAGTTTAACTTGGACATGCCTATGCTTTGTTAGGTTCAGTCTACTTCCTAGAAACTTACCCCGATCGTGTTATTTAACTGGTCGGGTCCGAGTGATCCTGACGCCTCACTCAATCGCTGCGTTTTAACAATTCGGTGTAATTTCAGTGTGTTTGACAGCTGTATAACTATGTGGGATACAAATTGCTAACCTTTTGCTAGCTCTCGGTGGTCCCGGCCCGGGTAACACACGTGCGCTAACGATCATGCTTCCATTATCGGACAACTTATATGAGCCGCTTCCTTTTCTGATAAAACTCAACTTTAATCATACACTTCCCCTTTGGCTCACATTGTTAGTTAAGTATACATATGTACCAACTTATGACAGCTCCGGTTTTTATAAATCGAATTAAAAATAGACATAACCGGAAAGTCGGTGCCTGAAATGATACAGACACTGTTTAGTGCTATTACCAGCTTTTACATCGCTTGATCTGAGTATTCTATAAAGCTAGATTTAATTCTTTATAGCGAATATATTTGTTGGGAAGTTAATTTATTAGCAATAATAGCTGTTAGTTGACAGCTTTGACAGTGAAGATGACAGTTCGTCTTGGCGCTTTTTACGCGCCGTCGCTCTTATCGTTGATGTTATAACACAACTTCAAGAAACGACTCATGATTATATTATAACACTAAGCAAAAACCCAATGCGAGTCAAATATGCATCTGTTTATTAATATGGCATTCTAGAGTGTAATTAGTTTAGAAGGAGACACTTAAAAAAAAAAAAAAGATGTCGGTCATAAGCTTAGATCTATGTCCGATAATGGGCGCAGAGGTGTCAAATGCTAAGTTCGAATAGTTTTCTTATATCAGGAAGTTTTCGAATTGTGGTCGGTCACTTAAAGTATTAAATGGACGGTTACTAGTCTAAAAAGTCTGTATTTTTGAGATTATCGACTTGAACGCTGATTAAAAAGTCAACTTTTATTTCCGGGACTTGGCGCGTGTCGTCATCAGTAAATGCGGAAGTTGTAAAGTGAAGGGAGGCAGGATGGAGCTCCTTAGGATCTGTGTCATTACTTTGAACGTCACGTAACCAGTTGGATTTCTTACTGATGATGCATGAGTGATAATCAGGAATGTGTCACTTCCTGTTTATTATGCCATTGATTGATTTTTGAAATGTTTGTTTGAAGGTGTTGATTCCTAGAAGTTGATAAAAAAAACACGCAAACATGTCCGGAGCGTGTCAGGACAGAAGAAGTCGCTGGCAGGAGATTCAGAAAGGCCTGCAGTTCATCCAGTAAGTGGCATTGTTTATCTAAACTCTGAGAGACTCTTGTAATCAGGAAATTCCCAAAAGTAATTAAATGGATTTCGAAAGAATATGAGACACTGCATTTCACAGCTTTGAGTTGATTGTTTCATTTTACCCTTCGTAGTTTTCCTGCACCTTTTTCCTGTTGCCGATCCTCTTGTGTTTTCATTTCTTGTCAGTTTCTAATACACTGATAGATATTGCTTCTGCCGACTGTTTTTTTAGGTCCTTTTTTTATTTAAAGGAGTGATATTTAGCTTTTTTATATAGAATTATGCAGTTCAAAACCCTGTGGTCTTCATAGATTGTAAATGTTATGCTTGGGTCTGAATTCTTCATTAATTCAACTCCACTCATTTTCCCCTGAATGCCATAGATCACACATTAACCAGATACAGATCACAAGACACAAACCTTCACCATGGACCAAAAGCATCTACTGATCTAAAATGTTAAAGAACCGCTGAACCTTTTATCCTTTATATATAAATACTCCGAAATTCAAAATTTCAGTCTTAGTGTGTTATTGGACACTGTCATCTACCTCCTCTTGCCTTAAAGGAGTGATATTTTGCTTTTTTAAATGGAATTATACTTTTTAAAACATTACCCTGTGGTCTCCATAAACTGTAAATGCTGTGCTTGGATCTGAATTCTTCATTAATTCAACTCCACAGGTTCATCTTCAACCCTATTTCTGACTAATGACACCAGAAAGGTGTTTTTTTAGCGCTGGCCCTTTAAATGCAAATGTGCCACTTCACACTCTACCCCCTCCAGGTTGTTGGCTATACTTTTCTGTTCCATTCGTCCTCTTGAGTTCGTTAATACAACCAACAGCTGAACATTTTAGGTAATCGGCTCAAAGTCTGGACATATTTCAAGTTTTTACTACAACGGCTACTGCTAACAAACAATTATAACGTACTCTGAGAAACATTCGTCGGAAGTCTGACCTTATGTGTTGCTAATGTCGTGATGTAAGTCGTTATAGGTGTAATAAATTAAGCAGAAAGTAAAACAGGTTGTAGAAATCCACTTGTGGAGGGTTCAAATTCAAACTTTTTGAACAATTACGGTCCAAACACACAAATAAATGTACCAAAGACAAATTAAAGTAGGTTAAGCAAAATATGACCCCTTTAAAAACCGTGCAGCTCCACAGACTGCCTGATGTAAGACTGATTCAGCTGCCTTGCATCGTGCATTCATTTAATTCCATGACTGATTTATTGCTTATTCTACTGTCAGGAGTACAGAGGAAATAAACCAGCTTAATTTAATCATGCATACGAAGCAGGCTTTGATTAGTGCAGGGTTTGCTTAGCCCCATGAAATATGTGAAATAAAATATATGCATGTAACAGTTGCTGTATCTGAATATTTCTTATTATACAAACTACAACATAGTAAAAATAGAACTAAAAAAAACAGATGCTACTAACTTTAACGCCGGTTCCTTTCTAAACTAAATTCTTAACTGTATGAGATCATATCCTTGTGTCATTGCTGCTGTGTTTTTAATCTTGCAAAATAACTCAAATGTATGTAATTAACAGTTTGTTATAAGTCAAAACTGGTAGTAAGAGATGTAAATATTCATCAGACTCTGCACAGCACTCAGAAGAGCTTCTAGTAATGAATAATATGAATTATTTTGCACCCTATTGAGTAGAGGTTAATCGATACTGGAGTTTTAAAGACTGACAACAGTATTTTAAAGTGGGGGAAAAGTAGATAACTGTTTAATTGACCTTATTTTATAGGAGGGAAAACATCTAAATTGCCAAAAATTAACTAATAATCAAAATCTAGCAGAGGCCGCATTGCTTTTTTTAGTTAATGATTTTCGGAAAGTGAGTAATTTCAGTTGAGGAGCCTAGTATTGCATGTCAGTCACTATTAGAACAGATTTCTGCTTCTACCAGCAATCTGTAAAACATGATATTGGTGCCGATTTATTGACCAAAACAATGAATCTACGCTATATGTACATAAATATTGGGACACGTCACACCTACAGCTTATAGGACCTCCCATTCCTACTGATATGAAATGTTATCCTGATGAAAATGTTCATGTGAGTTGTTGAGAAATATTAAATCAATATTTCTTTTAATTTTAAAGGCTGATTTTTCTTCCTGAATGAGAGTTGAAGAAATTCAGAATATCACATATTTTAGCAATCTAGAGGTCGAACCTTTAAATCTGATATAATAAAGATAAAATAAAAAAGCACATAGGGAAGCATTTCGCAAGAAAATGTCAACAAAATAAAGATGAAATGAAAATGTTTATTGCGATATAAAGTTAAATTACAAGCATTTTTCATTATTTTGTAACCCTAACACCTGAGTTCAGTGTGCATATCTGTCAGTGAGGAGTAACCAGTGTTTTGGCTGTGCGACATAAAATAATATGGCGGGGTAAAATAGAACCATATTAATCCATCTGGTCACACAGTACAAGATTTGATGGGAATAATTAAGTTGTATCTAATATGAACTTGGTTATGGAGGAAAATATACAATTACTGCTCATTTTGGATTTTTTTTAACATAAAAACAAACTACATATAATATTAAAAGAAATCTACAACACTGGTAAAGTTGGCCATTTTCATTTTGTATTTTGTTAAAGTATATGTCTGCTAGGTGACATTGAATCCAATATTG
>JAPTYQ010000029.1:24598197-24616732 GCA_029814465.1 Ostorhinchus cyanosoma
TATTCACATTAAGATCCAAATAATTCTACAGTTCTACCCAGTACTACATTGATGTTTCGACTTTTATTTAGTTTTTCTTGACATGTAGTAAAAATGATAATAATAAATAATACATTTTATATATAGGCGCCTTTCTTGGCACTCAAGGACACCGTACAGTAAACAAGGAGCGTATAAGACATAGAGTAAAAAGTAAAAGGCAGGTAAAAAAAAAAAATGGACAATGCTATTGTGATCCCAAAGACAAATGCATTGTGTCTCATCAGTATAATATGATACTCATATAACACAATAATACCTACAAGAACTCTTCTGTACTACATCACTGCTCCTCCGCCTCGTGAATCCTAGACCTGTCATGACGTAGTAAATAAAGTTGGCCCGCTCTCATTACCTTTTAAAAGCACGATGAAAAGAGCAATAACAGTTTTAAATGCCAGACTACAGCTCAAACAGATACAGAGACCGTATTAATAATAGCAGATGAAATATACCCGTTATAAATATGGATGGATGTTGAGCTGCGCTTGTTTTGTGGAGGAGGAAGGCTGTTGTTTACACAGTGTTGCTTTGCTGACTTGTTTGCATTTGCCAGCCAAAGCATCGAGCACCTGCACACACAGCAACCTATCAAACCACTGACAAACGCACACACAAATACAAATACTCACACACGCACCTACACACCTTCCTGTCTACTGCCCCTGTGCCGTGGCTATATTTTTCCAGAAACCTGTTTCGCCTGACTACGCAGTATCTGCTCCAGTACAACAGATAATATTATCGTTGTTTAAGTGCATAACAATAGCTGTCTTAACCCGTCCTGAATGATCACAAGACAATAAAAAAAAAAAAAAAAATGTCGCTGTATTGTTCCTTACTTTTACAACCTTTGAACTCATATTCTACCGTATGTAAAGTCAGTGATAGTTTAGTTGATAACTTTATGGGGGTCAGTCGCAAACAAAGTTTCACTTTATGTTCAGTAAAATATTTGATTGCAATATTTGTTTTGTTTCTAGATCAACCCTCCCATTTCCTGGAAGCCAAGATCAGTATGAGGTAATGCAACACACATTTGAATGCAGGGTTTTCCGTGTCACACCGCGTACACTTAACTTGTATTTGTGCTTTAAACTCATTTTTGGTTGTTGGGTGTTAAAAAAAAAAAAAAAGGTGCTTGTGCTATGCAGAGTACGTATTATGCATAATCAGGGTTACTGCAGGTCATTAAAAAGAATTACAAAGAAAAAAATACAAATCTTGCTAAGTGTATTTTTTTAATTTCTAGTCAAAATATCTCATCACACTTAAAATAAACATAATCACCTAAAAGAGTAACTTTTCAGTGAGATAAGAACTTGATTTTAGACAGTAGAGCTTGAGAAAGAAATCTTACAAAGATAATTTTCACTTGTTCTATTTTTTTTTTTTTTTGCTTAATTCAAGATTTTTTTTTGCATAATTCAAGAAAAAAAATTCTGCCAATGGAGC
Source organism: Ostorhinchus cyanosoma (assembly GCA_029814465.1). Classification (NCBI taxonomy): domain Eukaryota; kingdom Metazoa; phylum Chordata; class Actinopteri; order Kurtiformes; family Apogonidae; genus Ostorhinchus; species Ostorhinchus cyanosoma. Next base: position 24,599,692 of record JAPTYQ010000029.1, read on the forward strand.
AAATGAAAATCATCTTGGTAAGATTTCTTGAAATAAGATTTTCCAGATCTATCGTCTAAAAATCAGTTCTTATATCTCACTGAAAAGTTACTCTTTATGTGATTCTGTCTTATTTTAAGTGTGATGAGATATTTGGACTAGAAATGAGAAAAATACACTTTACCTTAAATGGCCTTATAAAACATTAAAAGAGGCATTAAAAAATTAAATACACTTGATGGGGGAAAAAAGCATTGTTACTCACGATTTATTTTGATTATATAAACATTTAATGATTTTGATCCGAAGTATAGTGTGCTGATTTACAAGCAGAACCTTTTAATTGGCTATTGTTTATGTCTGAAACACAAAGTCACAACACCAGATGCTTGGAAGGAGGAACTATTCAGAACCTGGTTAAAGCCTAAAACTGTACCTGCAGTTGGATGTAGGCGTTAAATTTGTGTAAATTGGCATTAAATTAGATGTGCCGATACCTGCAGAAACCCTGATAAAGCTCAGATCCTGTTTCCGTTCATACCGATGTGTCTCTGTCATTTCCAGGTGTTTATTAAGGAGCTTGTGTGGAATCTTTTTGGAGAAGGAAACGATGTGTTCAAAGAAGGAGAATGGACGAAGTCTATTGAGATGTACACCGAAGCCTTGAGTATAGCCGAGTACGCCGATTCAGAAGATATTTGCGTTCCCACGGGGCTACTAGAAAAGCTGTACGCAAATCGAGCGGCAGCATACCTTAATATTGTTCCGGTGAGTAGTTTGTGTGATTATTTTGTTTCCACTAAATCAGTTGCTGAATATAGTCGTTTAAAACCTGCATCATAACGTACAGTTCAGTGAGTTCGGTCTAAAGTTGACACTATCCCGCCCACATTTGACATATTCAGACCTAAAGTTGAATATAGGTTAATACTGTCGTCTATGTTTGTGTTGAACAGGTGACATATATTAGTGGTAGTCAAGGTTCTGGTGGTTTTGTATGTTTGCAGAACCTGAATGAGCTGCATGTGTTACTGTCCTGCTCATGTACCGCACCTTTAGCCGGCTCAAGCTTTTTACACGCAGCATATTTTAGGAATTCCAATAATTATGGTAAAAGAACTGAAAATCATGCTGAAACAGTAGGTTTATGTGCTGTTTGGGATCCAGCATTTATTGAAGATATCAGGGCATGCACAGGGAAAGGAAAATGTAATATATTTCATTAAAAATACAGGATTTACATAATTTCTGGGTATTTTTTTATTGATTTTTTTTTTTTTTTACCATATCTGGAAAAACTAGGGACAAAAAAGCTAGAGCAGGGGTGTCAAACATACGGCCCAAAGGGTCAAATCTGTCCTACAGAATGGCAAAAATGACACCGAAGATATTAATAGTTAAGGATGTCAACATAATTTTAGTTTCAAACTCTGAAATTTTAAGATTGTCATGCCTGTTAACGTGTGTGTCTTCCACACAGAACGATTGTGATCTGTAAGTTCTAATGCACATGTATAAATGACAAGTTGAGGCATCATACAGTTAAAATTACATCTATTTTTCTTAATAAGTGCATGTCAAGTTTTTCAGGTTGTTCAGTTTTTGGGGGGAAAGAGTAGTTTGTACATGCACTAAAACAAAGAAACATTCAGAGTTGTCATTTATAGGTAATTATGTTAAGACATGAAAATCATGCTGAAACAGTATTTTCCCTAGATTTGCAGAAGATGTCGGTGCATGCACAGGGAAAGGAAATGTTATATTTTTTATTAAAAATAGAGGATTTACATAATTTTGGGGTATTAATTTTTTTTCTTACCAAATCTGTTTACACAAATCTGAAAAAGCTAGGGCTCATTAAAAATAAAAAAGGTTATAATGAATCTTGCAGGAGAAATCATTAGAGCCCATTTTTACTGTTTGTTTATCAAAGAAACAATTCTTCAGCTAAAACAGTGAATACATCAGGGGTTTTTTTCCTTGGCGTTCTGGTTTATTTTCCCTTGGTTCTGTAAAGATGTAGGTGCATAACTGAGGCAGGAAAATTGTATATTTAATATAATGAAAGTAATGAAATAATAATAGAAGAATAGAATTTCCTACCATTGTTATTATTAAGTATATGCACATAATTTGGAAAAGCAAGGGCACATAAAAAAAAAAAAACAGACCTTAAAAATAAAACTTTTAAAGACATCATTATAGCTGAGAGTCAGTTTTGAAGGTCTCCATATTTATATTACATGACTGTGTTTTAGTGCTGCTAAATGGTTAAATGCTGCACCTAAAACCTTATAGACACTATTTATTTATCAAACACACCAGTTTGTGCGTTTACAGATTAACTGATCACTGTGTCTTCATGCCGAAAGTTTAGACAGACATTTGAAGAACAAATCTCCCCTCAAGAAAATTTAAAAGCTTTTTTTTTTTTTTGCACCAGTAAAATAAAACTGCACTTACAAATGACAGAAATCCCTGTATGCTGCGGTTATTATTAACTGGTGTTTTTCCCCATTGGAGTTTTGTGAAGAGCTGAAGGTGGCACAGATTTAACAGAGGTGGCACCTTTTAATTCTCTACGCACGGGGGAAAAAAAAAAAAAAACCTGCAAAGATAAAGCAGACACGTCGGTGAGTTGTTAATTCCAGCCCCCCCAAACTGACTCAGTATTTAGGCCTTTCCAGTTTGACAGTGTAACCAGCCTGGAGGCAGGCAGATGAGTCTGATGTCATGGGGTGTGTTTGGCCTCTTTACTCTTGTTCTTTGTACCAAAAAAAAAAAAAAAAAATATCATAGGAACACAATATCAACTCTGAATGTACTCGCATGTGTCACCGTGCTTGTCAGGACTCGACGTCTAAAGTTTTTCACCAGTTTCTCACAAAATCACCTGTAATTTTTAGAATCCTCTGTAATTTTGATTTGACTCTCATATGAATTTTAACCCAAAAAACAACAAAAAAAAACACCCTGAATGCTATGATACAGTTTATTTGTAGTTTCATGAGGCTGCAAAAGGATTCTTATCTGTAATGTAGAACTGGGACGTTTGGACCAGGATTTGTAACTCGGTTGTATTAAAAACAGGATGTGTTTATTTTCTAAAGAGAGATGAATATTCATTTGAAAGTTAGACACTTTTTTTTTTTTTTTAGATTAGCCTGTAAAGCCAGTATATCAAAGCTCATTTTCTTTCAGGGGCCACATTCAGCCCGATTTGATCTCAAGTGGGCCGGACCAGTAAAATAAAAGCATAATAACCTAGAAATAATGACGACTCCAAATTTTTGTCTTTGTTTTAGTCCATAAAACCCCCCATTAAATTATGAAAATACTTACTTTTATAAACTATCCAAATAAAAAAAGATGTGAATAACCTGAAAACACTGACATTTTTTATGAAAAATAAGTGGAATTTTAATAATATTATACCTCAGCTTATAATTTCTACATGTGCTTTATGAATCAGATCTACTAAGATACTAATGGGCAGAAAATTGTTAAAACTGTGCTTAATTTTCTTTAGACATTTCAGGTTGTTTATATATGTTCAGGTTATTCACATTTTATTATTAAAGGATAGGTTGCAAATTTAAGTATTTTCATAATTTAATGTTATATTTTGCACTAAAACAAAGACAAAAATTTGAAGTTGCCATTATTTATAGGCATACTGTAATATTATTTTCAAACCAAGAAGAAAATATGGAGTCATTATTTTTTGTAGCTTATTATGCTATTCGGAAATCAGCAGCCTTGACTGTGGAATTTTTGCAAATTCATCCCATGGGCTTGGTTGGAACCTTTGGCGGGCCGCATTTCACCCCTGGACCGCATGTTTGAGACCCCTGTAAAATCTGGATAAGGACCTGATTTATACCTGGATTAAATCCTGAGCCAAGGTCCTGTTTATTAGAAACTGTTTAGACCATGGGTGTCAAACATATGGCCTACAGAATGACTTTGAAGTGCAAAAATGACACCAAAGATATTAATAGTCAAGGGTATCAAATTGATTTTAGCTCCAAATTCCAAAATTTTAAGAATGTGAAGTCTTTTAACAAATGCGTCTTTGTTGATCTACTGTGATTTGTGATGAACATGTATAAATGACCAGTCGAGGCATAATACTGTTAAAAAGGAATTCATTTTTCTTAAGAAGTGAATGTCAGGTTATTCACATTTTTTGTGACAGGATAGTTTGTAAATGTAAACCTTTCCATAACTTAATTAGATTTTTTTTGCACTAAAACAAGAGCAAAATTTGGACTTGTCATTATTTATCGGTTATTCTGTTAGTATTTTACTGGTCCGGCCCACTTCAGATCATTTTGGTCTGGATGTAGCCCCTGAACTGAAATGAGTTTAGAGTCTCTCAGTGTTTTATTATTGATCCACTTTAACCTTCAAGCATTAGTGTTACAAGGTTTTGTTTTTTTTTCCTGCAACTGAGGAAACAAAGTAAACAGTGTTGGACAAAGAGGTTCAGATTGTCTCTTGGCTGCAGACATCCTGGTTTTACACAAATTTCCTTTCCTGAAGCGACGACGCAGAACATAATTTTCGTTCGTTTATGTTATTATGAGGAGTGTACCGATATTTTCTGGTCATTAGGAAACTGGCAGGATGAATTAGACTGACAGAACACCGTGAAAGGCAGGACGTGCAAACACTGGCATGTTTTTGCAGAAGTTCGAAATGTTCTAAATGCCTCATTCTCCATCTTAATGGAAAATATATTCATCATACTTTCTTAAAAAGCTGACGCAGCACCAGTCAGTCAAATTAACCTCAGCGAGATGATTTAAAATTCCATAATGAGTACAATAATAGTGTCATGAAAATAACATTTACACCAGTTTGCCTTAGAACTGGGTAATGCATTGAATTAAGTGAATTAATTGAGGTTTTCCGAAAATTGTGAAAAATGTCCGAATCACTAAAAATTCAAAATGCAACCTGTTACTCGGTTGCAATAAACAGTTGAGGAAAAAGGAAAATCAGATTGTCAAATATTTGCTGACAATCTTTTTTGTGTTTCTAAACGTGTGCTGCGTCAGACAGACACAAACGAAAGCAAGTAAGAGAAAATAAGTCAATTCTAGATGGTTTCACCATGTGTTTCATAATCTGCTGAAACCTCCAGTTTTGACCTTGATGGAATGGAGCGTATGCAGAAGGAAGCATGTGGGTTTAGAGAATGGAACGATACTTGGCAAAGTTCAATGACTTAAGAGTGATTCTTAATGTAAGATATCACAAAAACTTTTTTCCACCAGTGTATAATCTAATTGTGAATGTGTTTTCTTAAGTTATTTTTTATTATAACCTTTATTTAACCAGGAAAAAAGTTCATTGAGATCAAGTCTTTTTCCAGAGTGTCCTGGACAAGACAGCAGCAGCAGAAGTTACACTAAATAGAAATGAGTCATACATCCACACTAAAAATATACATAAAATATGGTAAAAATTAGATCTAAAACCATACATAAAACAAAATGGTGTATATGACCTTATTTATGACAGGAAGGATTAAACTAAAAAAAAATCCCCCTAATGTTGAAAAAAATAAAGATTTATTGTTTGATTAATGTCTTCCAGCTGGAGCTTGTTTTGTATGAAGTGAAAGTCAATATTAACCCATAAAGACCCAAACATCCACCATCGACCAAAACCATCTACTGATCTGAACTGTTTAATACCTGTTGATCCACTAATTCTAACAATACATGTAAATAATTGGTGTAAAATGCGGTTTGTCATCTTTTCATGGTCATCAGATATGACCCATTTGGATGTTCAGAGGCTCTGTAGTTACCATGGAAACGCCATCATCTTCTACAACATTGATTCACCAGTAAAACCCATGGAGTTGGATCAATGTCAGTGGATGGAGACACTGGGGTTATGTTCAGTTAATGATAGATTTGACTGGAAAAAAATTACCTTTTTCTTCAGTTTCCTCAACTTTAATCTGAGATTGTATGAACATCTACATGATCAGTAGGAAAATACCAGATTTTCACTGAAAAATGCAAAATACTAAGGATAATATAATTAAATGGTGATAAATCCAATCCATTTTTATTTATAAAGCACAAATTTTACTAAACACAAAGGTTTCCAAGGTGCTGTACAGTAAAATAAACACAATAAAATCATAATAAGAATATAAAATACTAAGATTAAAAACACATTGGAACATGATAAATAATAAATAGACTGTCCACATAAAATCAATAACCTACACAGTGTGAAAAACCAAGGAAAAGAAGTTTTAAAATTAAAAAAGGTTAAAAATATAGAGAAAATCATTTGGGACCTGCCACAAAAGTAGCACTGGGTCTTTATGGGTTAACGCCGTTGGAATTCATTTCCAAGTGTCATGATTAAAACACCCCGCTGTAAATAGCTGATGCGTTGACCAGTAAATCCAGGTATTCTGTGTCTGTTGGACCTGTCAGATGTTCAGAGGACGGTGCCCTTTAGTTAATGTTTACTGTTGAATCCTGTTTCTTTTTCTTTTTGCCATGTGTCGTATCAAATGCCGTCAAATTCCTGGCGATCAGTAAAGAAGTCTTGACTTCCAAAGAACATCCAGTCCTACTTTTCACTCCGGATTCGGTTGACTGGTGTTAACTAGGCTGTGAAAGCGCTGCGCTGTCCTCGGGGAGGCCACACGCCACACCCACACCTGAGTCACTGAACACTTAATGTCAATTTCATGATCAAAGAGGTGTCTTTGTTGTGTGTTCACTGTAGAACTCTAAAGTATAGCCTTTCTGACTCTAGGAGTGTATGTGTGTTTTTTTTGTTTTCTTCCTAGGGACTGTATGACCAAGCATTAGAAGACTGTGAAAAAGCTCTGCAGCTGAATGATGGGAACTACAAAGCACTGTACAGAAAAGCAAAATCCTTAAAGGAACTGGGGAGACATCAAGAGGCCTATGAGGCTGTTGCCAAATGCTCTCTAGCTGTGCCTCAGGTAAGACGTAAAACCAGCACGCTTTAAGTTAATTGATCCTCGTGTGCAGAAAATCTCCTCACGGCTTGTTTTTGTAAATATGACAAAATAAGACACAAATTGAAGCGTCATGGCGTCCGCCTGCAGGCACGACGCTGACGCCTTGATGTTTCCTGGCTGCTTTTCTGACACCCGGATCTGTAGGCTCCATGTTAAAACATTTAAAAGGCTAACGTTAACATGACCGGCGGCCTTGTTTGATTTATATCAGTGATTGTTTTCCTTCCTTTGAGTTTGGATTTCAGTGAAAAAACTGCACACACAAAAAAAAAAAAATCAAGATTGGCAACTGTCAGATAAGGGTGTAAAAAAAAAGGTGAATACGTTTGTATTGTTTCCCAGGATCCCAGCGTCACACAGCTGACTCAGGACCTTGCCAAAATTATGGGATTGAAAATCCGTAAAGCTTACGTAAGGAGTAAGGTATGCACGTTTCCGACTCTCACACACATTTATTAAAAAAAAAAAAAAAAAAAGTTAGGTGAAAATGTGCCTGGTTTTCTAAATAAGTCTCATTCCTTTCGTTCTAGGAGCCAGTTCTGCATGTTATAGTTGAGTACACGTTTTAATTTTTGTAATTTTAAAACTTCCTCAGACAGTTTCTACACACACCACAAATATCTACAGACTGAATAAATAACAAGTAATGAGTTTATCATCCTTGTTTTTAAATTCCAACAGCCTGCCTTGAATGTTTTGCGTGGATCGAGTTATCAAGATGCATCACCTGAAAAGGTAATGAAAGTAGTAAATATTTGTCATCTGCACTAAAATCTATTAAAGGAGTGATATTTAGCTTTTTATAAAAATGGAAGTATGCATTTTAAAGCACTTCCCTGTGGTCTACATAAACTATAAATACTCTGCTTGGGTCTGAATTCTTCATTAATTCAACTCCACAGGTCCATCTTCAACCCTATTTCTGAGTAATGACACTAGAAAGGGTCATTTTGGGGGCGGGCCCTTTAAATGCAAATTAGCCACTTCACACCACACCCCCTTTCAGGTTATTGGTGTGCTGATCTGTCCAATTCAAGCAACGACTGAATATTTTAGGTAATCGGCTCAAAGTTTGGACGTATTTTCAGTTTTTACTACAACCGCTGCTGCTTATAAACAATTATGTCGTACTCTGAGAAATGTTCGCCAGAAATCTGGACCATACGTGTGCAAATGTCGTGACGTTACTAGTTATAGACGTAACAAATTAAGCAGGAATTGAAACAGGTTGTAGAAATCCACTCAATTTTTTGCCAAAATGAATATAAAGATAGCTTTGCAGCACCTGGAGGGTTCCGATTGAAAACTTTTTGAACTATTAGGGTCCAAATACACAAATAAATGAACCAAAGACTAATAAAAGTGGGTTTAGATAAATATGACTCCTTTAATGCATACTTTTCTTTATACAGTACACCTATAATTTAATAACATTTTTTATGTATTTCTACAGTTTTCTCATGGCTCGTCTTCAGTTGAAGATATAGAAATTGGTAGGTTTCACACTTTGAGCTTCGATATGTAAGTATAAATAAGGGGGCGGGGGGTAAAGTCGCTCATCCACATTGTCCGATGTGTTGTAGAAGTGCCTCAGCTCAACCAGGACAGCAGTGTTTTGGCCCCGGTCCCGTCTCCGATCCAAGCTCCGGTGGCAGTGCATTCGCCTCTGAACGACGCGGCGGCAGATGAACTCCCACCCAGCAACAGTATTTCCTCCGTGACCCCGTCTGAGCCGCCGGGCTTCGAGTCCGTTCACCTCCCCGCGTCCACGTTTGTAAACGGATGCAGAACCAATAAGCCTTGCTCGCTGCTGGAAACCAGTCAGGACTTTGACGCGGACATCATCGGGGACGACCTGGATGATCTGCTGGACCAAGCAGGACCGGAATCACCCCTGGTTAGTGACCTCCTTGACTCCAATCCTCATGACCAAACACTCCTGATCCTTACTCCTGATGTTTGATTTTTTTTTTTAATACACTGTAAAATGTTGCAGCTGCAGGATCTGAACTTTTAACTCATTATGTGGCGTAAAGAACCAAGAATGTAGAGATGTCAGAGTTTTTACTTTACGAAAAAGGTGAAAATACCTAAATAGAGCTTTGAACTCTCGATAGCTGTCTTGCTTGACAAAAATGACGGAGGACAAAGGAGACGAGGAGGCAAAAAAGAGCGAAATGAGACGATCGGAGGCTCTGGTTTGCGCTGCGTTGTCTGTTTTCCTACATGTCTGACTGAAATCCTTCTCTTCTTTTAGGGGATACCCACGGTGAAGGGGCCTCTCCCGTTGCCAACCAGTCTTTCCTCGGGCAGTTCCATGTCAAGTCCATTCCTAATGCCATCTCACATCAGCCCATTTCTCCACAGTAGTACCCAGCAGTGCACCGTAAATCTGCCTCCTTTGTATCACAAATCGGGGTCAAGTGCGTATTTTGGTATGGACACTTTTGACACCCTCACCCAACCGCTGGATTCACTGGATAGTCTTTCCATATCGGACTTTAAACCAGGTACGAAAGCTGTCAATTATTATAAAGCAGTGGTTCTCAACTGGTTCTGCTTCAGGACCCACTATCACCCCACACCAAATTAATATTCCACAAATTTATTATATCCCCAAATGGAGTTTTAGCTATGTTTTTGGTCTGACCGCCGCTGGATATCCTTCATGTTAACGTGAAAACTTGAAAAATATTCAGTTTAGAAATTCCATGTTTTCCATATCAACGCATATCATGGAGAGGAAGAACTGATTCGATTTTGGACGATTTACCCTTTAAAAGTTTAAAATCACTAAACACTCTTTTGTTCATATCTCTGGTACTATTTGTCTGATTGACTTCAAATCAAGTGCAAATGAAAGGTCATGACCCGGGGATGCCTCATGTCATGACATCATAGCTGTCTGGTTAAGGATTCGGGGATATACTCCTAGCTGTTGCTTCTGTCAGCGTAAGCCTAGTTTAATAAATGGTCTGTGTTGAACCTTCGATAATGCAGAATATCACAGCATGAAAACACAGAAGACAAGTTAAATGATAAACCATACTGCTCCGTATTCTCTGGGTATGCATCCGTAAACTCCCAGAAAACGGACAGAATTACGTATGGAATGTAAAGCCCGAGGGCAGACAGAACACTGCGTCCACGTCCGTCTGCGTCTTTAGAGCATAAATGAGCCTTTAGTCTGTTCGCTGTCGGCCATGACTACATCATATTATAGACTATTCTCTGATTTGTCATATCGTCGATATGTTCTAATCCTTCACAATGTAATATCATCGTATCGCACACCCCGACCTTTGGGTCTTCTTTTCTGCTGTGAAATGTATGGTGTTATTTAGCATCGCAGCGCATTACCGCCACCTACTGTTGGGGAATGTGAATGGATAGTGCTCAGCTCCATAAAAAATAAAGCACATAATTGGTTTCATAACATTATTTTTTGCCTAGACAGTAACCTGCATCCCACCAGTTGAGAATCACTGTTAGAAACTAAGTATTAACTTGAATAAACTGATAATATTCCTCTTTTTCTCCCTCTCTCAGTGTCAGAATATGCTCCAGGTCCATTCATTCCACAGGTAATTATAGCAGAAACTCTGAAAACATCATCACTGTAGAAAGGCTTCCTATTTTTGCCACATTTCACATTCTTTTCTACATGTAATCACAGCTAAACAATACTGAAACCCCCATGGGAATGGCTGTGGGTATGCCTGACGTCAAGGGCCTCCCTGCTGCTGTGGATTTGGCAAAGAACCCCTTAGCGGACACGCATGAATTCAAGCAAGCGTGTTCGATCTGCTTCGTCAAAACCGGTGAGGGCAGCACAGATGCGCCATTCTTCACTTCCAGTCACACTTTGGGAGCAGCCGCCGGGGTAAACGATGGGAAAGAAGTAACATTTGATTATTTCCTCTGTGTGCACAGGCCCCGGGGTGTTGGATTACACGCTTCATACTGAAGATCATAAATGCAAAAAGGATGCTTTACTCGGAAGATTCATACATTCACCAGACAAATCATGGAAGCTCATACGACCCAGACCAACAAAAACCCAATATGTTGGACCTTATTACATTTGCAAAGGTATGCTTTAGTAGTAATTGTTGCCCCGCCCCTTGAATGGGAAGCAAAGGGTATTGTTTTTGGTTCAATTTGTTTGATTAACACTCTAGCAGCAAAACTACTGGTTGAATTCATACCAAATTTGGGTTAATAGATTGGTAGTGACCCAGAATAGACCTCATTACATTTTTGAAAAATTAGGTCAAAAGTTTAGATTTTTGATGAATTTTTAAACTCCCCCCCCCATTTACTTATAATGGGTGAAATTTTAAAATGTCTATAGCAGCAAAACTAATGGTTGAATTCATACCAAATTTGGTTTATAGATTGCCAGTGACCCAGAAGGGATCTCATTACATTTTGGGAACAGTAAATCAAAGTAAATTTTTTATTTTTTTTTTTAATCTTCCCCTTTAGTTATAATGGGTGAAATATGTGCGAGGGGCGGGGTTTGTTGCGTCTGGTACCACTCGTTTCTTTTCTTTTTTAACCCTAGAAATATTGGAGTGTTTCTCTGGATTGCAGCTAATGCTTTAAATGTCACTGCTGCTGTTTCAGAGGTGGCTGTTGGAAAAGAGTGCCTGTACCCTGGTCACTGTACATTTGCATACTGTCAGGAAGAAATTGATGTTTGGACTCTGGAGCGAAAAGGCTTTATCTCCAGGGAGCTGCTTTTCGATCCTTTTGGGCCCAGCTCCAACGTCAGGTTGACAGTCCCTAAGATCTTACAGGAGCATCATGGGATATTCATGTTCCTCTGCGGAGTGAGTGTTTTTGTTTCGCTTACTTGGTTAGTTTTAGTGCACAGTATTTTTATACCTGTTAATTCAGGGTTCGTACATATTTTTCAAGGTCAAATTCAAGCTCTTTAAAGGGTCATTTTCAAATATTTCCAGCACGGCACCTTATCGCTGGGGTAAAACACATCCATCTACAGGAATACATAGACTCAGGATTTTTTTTTTTTCACTTTTTATCAAAATGATGTATATAGTATTAGGCTATAACTGTTTAATATTATGGTTCATAACAGTAAAAAGTTTAGATTTTAAAGGAGAACTCAGTTTTATGCAAAAACAGGGAAGCCACTTGGTGTTCTTCAAAGATTAAGATAAAAATATACCTGGAGTTGACCTTAGAGCACTCGCTAATTTTCTTTTATGATAAACTTTTATTTTTCTAATTGTATTACCTTTCTGTAGGTAGCTTTGGTTTGCCATTGACCCTGACAGTTAATATTAGAAATAAAGACATAAAAAAATCACATCACATTTATAACTTCAAGCACTTAAACTGAAATTCAAGCATTTAAGGATTTCAAGCACCCCTATGAACCCTGTTAATTGTATTTTATTTGACTTGCAGGTGTGTTTTGACCACAAACCAAGAATAATCAGCAAAACCAACAAAGATAACCCCTCCCTTTGCTCTCATCCTGTGACAAAGCATGATTTTGAGGATCACAAGTGAGTCATTTTACTATTTATGGTGATATTTTTAACTCATAAAGACCCAAACATCCACCACTGACCAAAAGCATCTACTGATATAAATGTTATATAGCTTTTTAACCACTTATCGTATCAATACATGGAAGTAATTGAGGTAAAATGCAGTTTGTCATCTTTTCATGGTCATCAGATATGACCCATTTGGATGTTCATTAAACACCGTCATCTTCTGCAACATTGATTCACCAGTAAAACCCACGGAGTTGGATCAATGACAGTGGACGCATGTCGCTTTCATGTTCAGTTAATGATATATTTTGTTGAAATTTTTTTTTTTCTGATTTGATCTAAAAACCTTTGAACATGACTTTTAAACGCCTACATGATCAGTCAATTAAATATAGGAAAATACCTGAATTTTCACTGAAAAATGCAGATATTAGAATAAATGGTGATAATTGACTTGGATATGGAAAAAAATAAGTCAAAAATAGTTGTGGGTCTTTAAGGGATAAAAACTTTAATTACAGAGAACCTTTTTTAATATGTGGAATAAAAAGCAGGTTAATAACCCCAGAATTGTTTTCTGACTTGTCTCGCAGGTGCCTGGTCCACATTTTGAAGGAGAATACAGTCCGTTATTCCAAAATCAGACCTCTGACTCCCTATTGCCAGTTGGACCTCTGTCGACATGAAGTCCGATACGGCTGCGTGAGGGAGGACGAGTGCTTTTACGCCCACAGCCTCATCGAGCTGAAGGTGTGGATGCTGCAGCACGAGCTCGGTAAGACTACTGGTGGAAGACCCAGATGGAGGTCTGGGGTCCGCCCGACAATCTACTGTAAGAAAGGAATGAGCACTGGGACTTAAACTACTTTATTTTTGCTCGTGTCTAGGTATCACTCATGAAAGTATTGTCCACGAGGCAAAGAAGTTTTGGAATGCAACGGCTATGTTGCAGGGATCTCAGGTGAGAGAATGTATTCATCTTAGCATCATGGATATTTTGTCATATTGTTAGCCTCATACTATAATTGCCCAAGTACCTTTAGTTGTACCAGGCATTAAAACGAACAAGAAATTGAAGAAAACATGGGTGGTCTAATAATTTTTTTCCATAACTGTAAGTCATAATTTTGGCCAAATTGTGATATCGGTGTTTTTGTTTTTTCACTGCTGATTTATTTTATGGAAATATTTACAATGTGGCCAAAAATGTGACTTGGACATTTATGTTGTGAAGTTAATGATATGCATCTGTGTTGTTGTGAGATACTTGTAGGAATCAAATAATTGAATCCATCTTTGAAATCTATTCAACAGCTCTCCACCGTACAGAGAAGGTTCGGACCTCCAAATCTAAAGATGATGTTTGTTTGTGGCCAGTGTTGGAGACACGGTCAACTCAATGAAGCTGACAAAAACAAGAAGTATTGCACAGCGAAGGCCAGACACACGTGAGTATTCCAACAGTTTACGCACACGACGGTACGAGTTAATGGAAGTGGTGAATCAGATACGTCAGCACATTTTTTTCTGTTTCAGGTGGGCGAAGGACAGACGAGTGGTGCTCGTTAGTTCCCATGAAAGAAAAAAGTGGACAACTGTTCGTCCACTTCCAACCAAAAAGCCAATTCCTTCTCAGTTTGAGGTACGTGTCCTTGTACAGTCTGTTACTGAGTTCTGTTTACACACACACCAATACTCCAATCATTGTCCGATTTCTGGAGTTAGATTATTCAAGTGATTATGTAAAGGGGATAATCTGATGTTTAATCTGATTATGAGAAATTGGATTAACACATCTAGATTTCCCCCCAATACTCAGATTATCCTGTATCCATGTAAATATAATTAAAGTAGTAGAGAACAGAATTTACGTAGTCAAATGTGAACGGAAGACAGTAATAGGAAGTTCAAGTCTACCGTCATTACATTCGTATGTACTCCGAAGGAAATCTGATAATGGACGAGAGCAGGGGTTACTCAAGTTACTCACAGAGTGGTGATAATTTAGAAAAATAAAACTTTTATATCAAAAAAGAAAATTCGTAGGTGTTCTCAGGTCGAGTCCAGATAAATTTTTCATCTTAATCTTTTGTTCAGTGCACCTGAAGAAAGCCAAGTGGTTTCCTTTTTTTGTTTTGTTTTCGGATAAAACTTTGTTCTTTAATTTCTAAACTTTTTGCTATTATGAAACATAATTTAAGTTTATAGCCTAATACAATGTACTATGTAAAAATAATCATGACTATAGATTAGTATTATATATATATATATATATATATATATATATTAGTATTTTACCCCAGTGATAAGGTGCTGTGCTGGAAAAATGTGAAAATTACCTTTAAAAGTGCTTGAGTTTGACCTTGAAAAATGTGTATGAACCCTGAAAAAACTACAAAAAAAGATTATTTCATTTAAGTGCATGTAAAAGCATCAGATCTGATTATTACAATTAACCGATACTTTTCATGGTCATGCAAACAGGCTCATTGATAGTAATCCTTCCATCTTCCTTTTCAGATTTGCATGCATGTGACAGCTGGCAAGAAGTGCCAGTACATTGGGAATTGCACATTTGCTCACAGTGCAGAAGAAAGAGACCTGTGGACCTACATGAAGGAAAACAACAGTGAGTTTGTCAAGGACGCGGGCTTTCTCGCAAGAATTTAATTAGAACAAGTGAATCATTTCGATGCGCAGCAGGTAATGACACGGGTTCTCGCTCTCTTTTTAGTTCCAGATATGGATCAGCTTTATGAGCAGTGGCTGCAGTCGCAGAAGCCGGGCTGGGGTGAAGAGACCTCCTCCAACTCTATTAGGGAGAACGGCAAACAGATCCACATGCCCACAGACTACGCTGAAGAAGTGGTGAGTCCAACACGGCAAATGGACCGAGGATTAGTTTGTTTGCTCTTGTGGAAAATATCAGAGAAATCCACTCTTGAATTTAGTTTAGTGTGGGGAAGTCAAACATGCGGTCCGATGAATTTGGAAAGTGTAAAAATGACACTGAGGCTATTCATTCTTTATAGGGCTCTCATAGAAATACTCTGAAATTCAGAATTTTAACTTTAGTGTGTTATTTAAGGACTTAACAAGATGTAAATACACTTGTGAAAATTTTTTTTTTTTTATTATTATTACATCCTACAAATAACGACAACTCCAAATGTTTCTCTTAAAAATAACATTGAATGATGAAAATATTGACATTAACAAACAATTTTAACAATATTCTTCCTGATACTAAATGTTTTGTGCCTTTTTGTAGATTTGATCTGTAATACACATGTAGAAATAAGTTGAGGCATAATATTGTTAAAATTGCACTTATTTTTCTTTAGAAATTAAACTCCTTTCAGGTTCTTCAAATCTGTTTTGTTTGGATAGTTGGTAAATGTAAATATTCCCAGGAGTTAATGTGATTTTTTAGACTAGAATAAAGAGAAAAGTTTGGAGTTATTATTTATAGGCTATTATTTTAGCGATCCGGCCCACTTGAGATCAAATTGGGCTGAATGTGGAACCTTAACTAAAATGAATTTAACACCCCTGCTTTATACTTTATCATAATGTGATTTTTTTTGTGATGAATTAGCGTCTGTTTTGTGTGACTTCTAGCAACTTTTTAAAAGTGTAACCATTAAGTTGTTCAACAGTGTGTGAACATGATAGACCTTAATTTAGTCTGTTATGATAACAAAGTCATTAAACTGATAGATATAGAAGCCACTCATTTGACACTTGTGTAAATGTGGTTTGTGTGTTTTCACAGGCTGGCAATCACTGTTGGCTCTGTGGTAAAAACTGCAACAGCGAGAAGCAGTGGCAGCAGCACATCACTTCAGACAAACACAAAGACCGAGTTTTCAACTCTGAGGATGATCAAAACTGCTGGCAGTATCGATTTCCCACAGGCACTTTTAAAGTTTGTGAGAGGTAAGATTATCAGCCGCAGAACACAGAACGTCTCTGTTCAGCTGAGCGATTCCGCTGGTTTTCTACAGGGTTCCCACGGTCAGAAAAAAACAGGAAAGAGTTAGACTTAAAATGACATTTCCAGGCAAGTGTCGCAAAATTATAGGGGGTCATATTTATCTAAACCCACTTTTATTAGTTTTTGGTTCATTTATTTGTGAATTTGGACCCTAATAGTTCATACAGTTTGAATTTGAACCCTCCAGGTGCTGCAAAACTATATTTATATACGACCCATTTTAATTCCTTCTTAATTTGTTACATTTAATAACTGGTTGCATCGCGACATTTGCACATATAAGGTTAAGACTTCCGACGAACATTTCTCTGAGTTTGACATAGTTGTTCATCAGCAGCAGCGGTTGGAGTAAAAACTGAAAATATGTCCAAACCTGGAGCCAGTTACCTAAAATGTTTACTTGTTGGTTGAACGGGACAGAGCAGCACAACCAATAACCTGGAGGGGGCGGGGCCTGAAGTGGCTCATGTGCATTTAAAGGGCCAGCGCTCAAAACCACCTTTCTGG
>JAPTYQ010000029.1:24821205-24832658 GCA_029814465.1 Ostorhinchus cyanosoma
CACAGGTGGCAGGGGTTGAACTGAGCATGCTCAGATGTCTATGGCAAGAACAAAGTCTATTCTATCAGCACATTTTGAAATTTTAACTATTTAGTAAACCGTTCAATTTTTATGAATATTTAAAATCGTACATTTAGAATGTGTCACCACAGGCACATCAGGGCTTAAAGGGTTATTCTGAAAAAAAAAAAAACAAACCTAATCTAAAGGCAGGGCTCATGCAGGTGCTCAAAATGCTTACATTTCAATGTTGTTTTCAAGTGCTTGAATTTCAGCTGAAGTGCTTGAAAGTGCTTGCAATTATAACTTAGAGAGAGGTGATACATTTTGAAAAAGAAAAAAAAAAGAAAAACGATGTCAAAAATGAAATGAACAGGTTCTCTCAGGTACTAGTGTGTCTGAAGAACGCCAAGTAGCTTCTTTTTTTGGGGATAAAACTTTGTGTTCTCCTTTAATTTCCAAACTTTTTGCTATAGTGAAATGTAGTTTTAGAGGTTTAAAACATAATACCGTGATTGAAAAATGAAAAATATTAATCATGAGTGTATGTATTCCTGCAGATATGTATTTTTTTAAAGGTGTGTGCTGGAAAAAAATTAAAAAATAACCCTTATAAGTGCTTGAAAGTGCTTGAATTTGACCTTGAAAAGTGTGTATGAACCCGGTAAAGGCCAAAGGTGGACTCGCATCACTAGACTTAAGTCCGACTTATGTCATTAGACTTGACTTAAGTCAGACTTCTGCTTCATGTAAATATGAATGAAAAACTGCAATAACCTGTCAACTTATACAACCTTTTTCTTTCTTTTTTTTTTGTTTTTACCCCCAAAGAACATTTATGTAATCGATACACACTATGATTAATAACATGACAATAGACAATTTCTTATTTTCCATCTATTTTTCATGTAAATCTCTTTTATTTGCAACATGACTCTTTTCAAACTTTCAATTTCAGCATTTAATGTGTTATATTTAGTGACGCATAATAGCTAAGGGACAAATGAAGAGCCCTTGACTCACCCTCCCCTATGGTGGCCAGTAAAGGACACTAATAAAACCCTTATAATGAGGATTATATGACGTTTCTGAAGTCAAATACTACTGAATCATTAACTTTTTTATTTTGCAGTAAAAGATATGAGCGAATTTGCTTTAAAAACATACACTAATGAGTAGGACTTGACAGCAATAATTAAAAGTAACCGCCTGAGGTTGGAGCGTAAATTATTTGAAGCCCCCTCTGTGATGATAGCATGAGCCGCTAGTAGTTTTTTTTTCATTTTTGACCTTGGAGCGGACAAACACTTTCCCTGTGGCGCTGATGTCAATAAAAGGTCAGCGATATTGGCCGGAGCTAAATACCAAAGGGATGAGGGTCAGGAAAAAGGGACTTGCCAAAAAAAGAAAAAATTAATTATACATAGCGCTGCAGTTGTAGTTTGTGAATTATGCATGAATGACATAAGTCGCAGATTCGTTTTTTAATAGATACACCGCTTAAATCCGCGGCCGTCTTCCATTTATTTTCGCAGCGTTTTTAAATTGATTCCATCTTTTATCGTCTCTAGATTTTTATGGTTCGACTCTGATGTGTGTTTAGGAATTATTTTGCCAATTAGAGCTACATAACGGTGCCAAAGATGGATCCCCGAAGCGCAATGTTGGTTAATTTGAGCCGCTGAAGACACTGGAAGAAGGAAAGTGTTTAAAGCAGAGGCACTTCCCGTATAGCTTTTGTTTTTTGGTTTTTTTTCTATTTTCTGTTGGCAGTTTAAAAAATAGTAGTACCAATAACATCTACGAGCGAAGAGAGTCGAGGGAACGCGGCTCGTATAAAAATGGATGTCCAGGAGTCTTTGGATTCAACTCTGTCAGGGAGTAAATAACCAGACTGAAAACACAGACACGAAGGGATTCAGACGTAATCACTTTTTTTTTTTTTCCCTAAGTTTCCTTTGTTGTGGAAAAAGAGACAGAAAACTGGAACGCACATCTGGGATCTCTGTACGTTTTTTTATGTATATATATATATGTATTTATATATATTCATCCATATCCTCCTGAGACCCAGAAATACATTTTTGTCCTTTGTAGTGGACGGGAGTTTCACAGCTTTATTTAAAAAAAAAAAAAAAAAAAAAAAAGTCCACTACAAAAGACATTTCATTAAATAAAAATACAAAATAAAAAAAAAAAAAAAGATCGGAAAAACTGTTGCATCCAATCAAGGCAATTTAACGTAAAAACCCCAAAACTTTTATTTACTTAGTCTCAGGAGGATATGAGAGCTTCTACGAAAAAAACCGAACAAAGTGTCTAAAAATTCAAACCAGATCCAGAATAATTTATTATTTTTATTTTAAGGTTCTTATTTTTTGTTGTTGTTGTTTTTTTTAAAATGTATGACTTTTTACAGTTTTATTTATACTCTTATTATTTTGATTCTTTTACTTGGGTTTTATTTATTCGCTGTTTTATTTTGTTTTTGTTTCTGTGTCTTTTAACGTATTACTTTTGCGTATTATGTAATTGATTGATATTTTTATTTTATTATGTTTTAACTGTAATTGTCTTTTTTCCCGTGTATGACTCGTGCTACAAATAAACTTAGCCTAGCCTGTATGCATTATAAGCTTTCAGCATGTATCATTTACGCCACGTAAAACACGATTAGTAGGGTTAGCGTGATTAGCAGTTAGCATGTTTAGCAGTTAGGGTTAGGTTTAGGGGTTAGCCATTAGCAGCTAGCGCATTGACACACCATCAAATGGTGTCAAATAACACGTGAAAGGATAAAAATGCGTACGTACTGCGGGCCAAATGCGATAAATGCGATTTCATGAGATTAGTGTGAATTGACGGTGTGATTTTCCAACATTATCCACAGATATTAGCTACTGACAAATTTCGCAAGAGGGGGCAAATGTTGCAATAATGGCTAAGATCAGACCCGCTCAGTGGGTAAAATAATAATAATAAATAAAAGTCAGATATTTAATTTTACAGCAGCACATTCAGCCCAATTTGATCTCCAGTCAAATAAAAGCATAATAACTCCTAATTTTTGATTTAGTGCAAAAAAAACCCATTAAAATATGAAAATACTTACTTTTATAAACTATCCAAACAAAAAAGATGTGAATAACCTGAAAAAAACTGACATTTCTTAAAATTAATAAGTGCAATTTTAACTTTTAACTTAGTAACGAAGCAGAAAATTGTTCAAATTGTGCTTAATTTTCTTTCGACATTTCATTTCACATTTTGTTGTTACAGGATAATTTGTAAATGTTAATATTTTCATAATTGAATGTTAGTTTTCGCACTAAAACAAAGACAAAAGTTGTCATTATTTATAGGTATAATGTCATTTTTATTTATCTATTTTTCACATTAAACTGAGAAGAAAATATGGAGTTTTTATTTCTGGTAGATTATTCTGCTGTTTTTTTTTTACTGTAGATCATATTGGTCTGAATATGGAACCTGAACTAAAATGACTTAATTTTCTTTTGATGGCGACACCAGTTAAAACAAACAAAAAAAAAAAACGGATGGTTTTTTTATCTGACTGAAATCGCGACAATGGGGTGAGGCTGCTGATTGGACAATAATATTATTTATTTATTTTTTATTTTTTATTTTTTTCAGTTTTTCATGTGGTTTTGACCCATTATGATCAAACACAAACACCTTCAGAAGTTTAATCCTGAGTTAAATTCTAAGAAGAATTTAACATTCAGTTCCGAATGATTTTAGCGATATCTGAATACATCTTCCAGTCGCACACTTTCCGTCGAGAAAATTCACATGTCGTACAAAGTGTGGCGCTGCAAATTAATAATAAAAAAAAAAAGGCCTCAGTGTTTAAATGCCTTCAAACATTCTGAGCGGGAACGTGTCATGAGATCTGTTAATGAGCGCAATAGAATTCCAGAATTACACTTTTTTTTTTTGTTTTTTTTTTTCCCCGCCTGTTGGATTAGAGCTTTTTTCCATTTGACTTGTAAATGAGTAATGGGGTTGTATTTAGATGTATTTCACCTGTTTCTATGACTGTGAATTGTATTGACAAGAAGAAGGATGAGGGGTGTGACTGTAGACGAGGAGCATCATTTAACAAAGCCCCAGGCGGAGTTCTAGTTTTCTTTGCTCTTCCACTGAGATGCCTTTTTCTGCAACTCTGACTGCTTGCTGTTTCATTATGATGAGGCTATGGGCTAAACGTAGCCAAGCATATCAAATATCCTGAAAGCACATACTAAATAAATCATTTTATTCATTCCATTAGTGGTGGATGTGCTTCCCTTGTAAACCATCTTGTGACCGAACTGGCAAACAAAAAGCTGTTGTGCCTCCGCGTCCGCCGCCCAGATCACGACTAAAACACATCCAGCTTCGCTTCAGCAAATCGCAACCGTTCCATCCATTTAGGTTTCATGCCTTTCTAAGCGCGCTATACCCATGGTCAGTATATGTTCCCTGTGTGTCTTCCTAATTTGTCACACTTCTCTGCTTCTGCTAGTCCCAAAATTGGAAAGAAAACACTGTAAATGATCAATGACCTAAACATAGAGCCGGCAAACAATCACTGACACAAGCTGATCCCCAGGAAAAGAAATGGACCCATTGTACAGTTCTGGTAAAAAAAAAAAAAAAAGAAAAAAAAATGTTGCTGTCATATTTAACGTTATTTTATTAGGAATCAGAGTTTTTGGTAATATTTCTCTAAAGTCACCACTGACCAAAAGCGTCGACTCATCTGTAATGTTTAATACCTGTTGATCCACGAATCTCATCAAAACGTGAATAATTGGTGTAAAATACAGTTTGTCGTCTTTTCGCGGTCATCAGATATGACCCATTTGCACGTTCAGAGGCTCCGTAGTTACCATGGAAACGCCGCCATCTTCTACAACCCATAAAGTCAGATCAATGTTCAGTTATTGATACATTTTGCACAAAAAGTTACTTTTTCTTCAGTTTTGTCCGTTTCTGATATAATAACCTTCAACTTTAATCTGATTTTGAATGAACACGTACATAATCAGTGAATTAAATATGGGAAAATGTATGATTTACACTTAAAAATGCAAAAATAAAGAGCGTAATGTTAGAATAAATGGTGAATAAAACACCGTCATCTTCTACAACATTGATTCACCAGTAAAACCCATGGACTGGTGAATGGAGACACTGGGTTTATGTTTAGTTAATGGTATATTTGCTGAAAAAAAACAACTTGTTCTGCAGTTTTCTCTGTTGGTGATAAAACAAACCTCAACTTTAATCTGAGTTTTTACAATTTTCTACATGATCAGTGAATTAAATATAAGAGAATACCAGAGTTTCACAGGAAAAAAATAAATGGTAAGAAATCACTTGAAAAAGGTTAAACATTCATTTGGGAACTGGTATAAAAGTAACACTGGGTCTGTATGGTTTAAGATTGGTTGGTTTATGTTCAGTTAATGCTGTATTTAGCTAAAAAAAAACACTTTTTTCCTTTTTTAAAATATAATAACCATTGAATTTGTACATGTGCATGATCAGTGAATTAAAGGTCGAAAAAATACAATATTTACACTGAAAAATCCAAAAATCCAAAGGTTTATCTTATAATAAATGGTGATAAATCAGTTAAGGAAAATTAAATGGACTAGAACTGGATCTTAGTTGTTAAATATTGTTGTGAAAAAGACTTTAATATAAATATGACAACAAATATTTCTGATTATTATGGAATATCTTTCCTTTTCTTTTAGTTTTATGTAATAAAAGCACATTGTATTGGGTCAGGAAATGATTGTGTATGACTACTGTACATACTTAAAATCTACTTTTTTAACACATTTACGGACATATTTCATGTATTAAAACCGCAGTCCTTGAGGGTTTTTTTTATGGGCAAAAATCCCATAATTCCATTTCATCTCATTGTAATTGAATTGATCGGAATAAACGTATAGAACATGAGTCATTTCTGCGGCTTTCAGAGCGCCAAAAACCCACTGTATGTGCGAATTAGACGCATTAAATATGACTGACAGCCTTAATTACAGAT
The DNA here is from genome assembly GCA_029814465.1 of Ostorhinchus cyanosoma. Taxonomy (NCBI): domain Eukaryota; kingdom Metazoa; phylum Chordata; class Actinopteri; order Kurtiformes; family Apogonidae; genus Ostorhinchus; species Ostorhinchus cyanosoma. Next base: position 24,827,273 of record JAPTYQ010000029.1, read on the forward strand.
TATTTATCCTCTTCCGCTCGACTCCGTGGGTTGGCACACATGTTTTGTGAAGTAGAATCCTTTTTTTCCATAATATCGGGTCATGTTTAGTCTTTTTTATTTGGACTGAGAAGAGAGAGATACGACGGGAAGGTGTGTTTTTTTGTTTTTTTTTTAATAACTTCAGCTGCAGCGTCAGTATTTCTACTTTAAAAGACTCAAAAATGACCTAAAAGTGAAGCCTACTGTATAGAATAAAGAGCTCTGATGTTATGTCAAAGATACCAGTGTGTTGTGTTGCATAGATAAGGACTGAGTATATTCATAGCCACAGGCCGATGCGTCACAGAGAATGTATGTGACCACTCGAGGGAGTCGTGAGTCAGTCTCCTTAGAGGATGAGGACCCGTGAAAAATGACTTACAGATAGAATATATAAAAAAAAAAAAAAATAGAGCATCACTGTTGTTTTCTCCACAGCTTTAAATGAGAAGAATAGACTTTGATGCAGAAATTACACAGTTTCATCTACACTGTAAAAAAAAATGTAGAATTAACAGCAAAAAGTTGTAAAATTAAAACATAGAAAAAGTGTGAGTGAAAATGTTTTTTGTGTAAATGCAGCCGTAGTTTTTACCGGAAAAGTATGTGAACAAAACCCACATTGTTTGTATTGTTTTGAGAAAATAAAATTGTAAACTGAAAAATAATGTGCTGCCGTTTAAATTGCAAAAACATCATGTTTAAGTAACAGCCTTATTTTTTTTTTTAATAATAAAGAAGTAAACATTTAACAATTTAAGATTTTAGATGTAAAATAACGGGTGGCTTTGGTTCAGTTGGTGTACAGCAGGTCGTCCAAAGGGTTGGTAGTTTGAATCCCAGCTCCGACTGTTCATACATCGAAGTGTCCTTGAAAAACTCTGAAGACACTGAACCCTAAATGTCGCCCAGTTTGCACATGGCGATAAAAAATGTTGAAAAAAATTATCAAAAGTAATAAAGTCTAAGTAAATAAAGTACTAAAATGTGAATTTCAGAGTATTTCTGAGTGCCTATAAAGGGTTAAACCTAAGTAAAAAAACACGAGTCATTTGTAACTTAAACTTGATTATTATCCAATCCAACTTTATTTGTAAAAGACTTTAAAACAACTACAGTGGAACAAAGTGGTGTAGAGAAAATAATTAAAACAAAAGAATAAAATACAGAAAAGATTCAAAGACATAGAAACTGTACAAAAGAATAAAATAAAATAAAAATAAAACACAGTAAAAGAATAAAAATTATGGCTCAGAAATTGAAATTTTATCATTTCTATATAATCAGTTTATGCAAATTTCATTTTTTATTTCCTGTACTTTTATAATTTTATCATTTTGTGTGTAATCAAATCTTAATGTATTTCTTATTTCACTCCTGTCTTAAAATTGTATTTTAATTCTTAATCAGTGTGAAGCACTTTAGGCTACAATTTTTGTATGAAAGGTGCTATAGAAATAAAGTTTATTATCATTATATTGAGAAGAAAATTGTAGGGTTTTTTTTGTAATTTTTATGCCTGAGTTGGACTCAAAGGAGAAAATTACAGGTTTTCTGGGTAAAAGTGATGTAGCATTGGAAAGACTTCTGTTCAATCTTGTCTTTTGAATGCACTTTTATGAATTTCATTGATTTTATTATGTTTTAACTGTAATTGTATCTTTTTTAACCGGTCTCTTTGCCATTTCTGTAAAACCCTTTGAATTCCTTATGTATGAACTGTGCTATACAAATAAACTTTGCCTTTGAAATATTAAATGATCACATTCACCCAAATATCCTTAGCTACTAAACTTCCACGTTTTCCTTTTTTTTTTTTTTTTTAAATCCCTCTAACTTCACACCAAATGTAGCTTTGAGAGTCAAAGAGTGAGAGTAAGGTCGCACAGATGGAAGCAGTGTTTGAATGTGACTCACAGACGGTGAAATAAGAGTTGGATAATCCTGCAGCAGGTTTGAGGCCGTTCAACTGCTGAGTTACCTGTTCTACCTGTTACTGCGATTTTCAGTCTGGGCTTCAGAGTTTTCGCTCCAGAACAACAGGGGGACGCGGCCAAGCAGAGGTGACACCCTCTTTAGCTGAGGGTCACCCATTAAAGGTCCAGCAGCAGATGTTGCAGGTGACACGCCAAGTCTGGCAGCAGATGGTAAACTCTGTTGTGGTTGGCCCAAACTACAGACACCAGAGGCTTGGCTGTCTCCTTCTGGCGAATGGAAAAGGCTGTGATTGAAGGAGACGGGGAGGAGGGAGAGTTGGCTTTTTCCACTTTTACAGCACAACTGGGGACCAAAAAAAAGAGTTCAGTTTTAAGCATTTTACTGTTTTTTACTTTAAAAAAAAAAAGAGTCCAGTATTAAGCATTTTACTGTTTTTTACTTCAAAAAAAGGAAGCTGTTAAATGATGATAGTTTGATTGACACTTTAGGGCCCGCCCCCCCTGTACAGGTCACACCTTGGTTAACACAGTAAAGTGGTAGATTTACAGACAGGATTCAAATCACAAAAGATAAAATGGAAAAAACACAGTCAGTATATGGAAAAATATCAGTTAGACTTAGGCTCCGCCCCAAAGTTCCCCCTGCCCCTACATTTCGGCCCTACATTTGGAGTCAGTTTTCAGAGGGGGAGTGGCCATTCTGCCCCTCTGAACAGAGTCAGCTTGGATGCAAACTTGCTGCTTTTGCTTCAAACGGAGGGAAAGACTCTGCCGCTTAGCCCCGCCCACAATGCTTTATGAACGCTTCCACTTTTCCAGCCTAAACATGTTTAACATATGGTAAACGTGTCAACAGGAGCTGGAAAAGAATCAGACACGATTCGGCTCGTTTCCATTCCAGGATAGAACTGACTTTACCTGAACGTCAAAGTGGGCGGAGCGTACTTCCGTGTTTTCCGTTCAGGGAATTGTTGATAAACTCGCTCGTTTCGTGATTTTCGTCGGAATTTTTACGTCGGCCACCAAAGCTTGAATCTCCTGGAGCGACCATGGTGGAGTATTATGGGCTGTCATCATGTGCATTCATGTACCGCTATATTTACTGTCAACTTCCTCATTTATTGATGACGTCAGTGTCCCATTGCGTCCGTAGAAATCGCTACCACTTGCGGTCGCACAATGGAAATGTTTTCTTTTTTATTTGTTGTTTAAAGTAATTAACGACTGAATAAAGTACGACTATTGCATATATTAACCCTTTACCCCCTGAGACGTAATTCAAGGTAAACGTGCTGCTGTGAATGTGGGCTTTTTTCCTTTTCTTCAGTGTTTTTTTTTTTACTGTGTGTTTTAGGGTCAAAATAAGTGGAATAACAGAAAAAAGACAAAGAGAGGGATTGAAGTTTGACAGGTTTTTACTAAATAATGCACTCAGAATGGACATGAATAAGAGATTTAGGATGTTGAACATGAACTGTGAACTGGAACTCACTGTTCCAGTAGTTTCTGTTTGGGCCTCTTTTTTTTTTTTTTTTTTTTTTTCTAAATCAGTCCAGCTGCTTTTTGGCACCTGGTTCAACTCTAAAAAGCAGTTACATGGTCAAAACTCAGTAAAAACACAGTAAAAAATAAAGGAAAACCACCACAACTCTGCAAACAGAAAAACAAACAAAAAAAAACCCACAAGGAAAATGATGTAAAAACCCCCCCCAAAAAAACCCTAAAGCATCTGTTTTTAAAGTGAATCTGCTTTTATGTTTTGCCCACAATTCCACAGGTGGCAGGGGGTGGGGTGGGGCGCACTGAGCATGCTCAGATGTCTATGGAAAGAACAAGGTCTATTCTCTTAAGATGTTTTGAAAAAGTTCCTAATGTGCAAAAGATTGAATTTTTTAGGAATATTTCAAATAAATCGTATCTACAAAACAAGCAGCAGTTGGAGACGTCGGGGCTTAAAGGGTTAATGCATCAGGTTCTGCATTATTAAGGAGAATTGTGTAGATTCGACACATTTGAAAGAGATTAGAGATGTAGTTTTAATACGGAAAAGCAAGAATAAATGGAGGCGAAGACTGTCTAAGAGGATTTGCTGTAGTCAAACATCTTGCATTTCTGTTGATGTCCTTGAACTGGATGATTCTGGAAAAAAAAAAAAGTGAGAGAGAGAGAGAGGGAGAGAAGTGCAGCGCATTTTATTTAACAACCTTGAGCGAAAAAGTGGAACATTTTGCTAAATTCTGAGCAGCTTAAGTGGAGGTGTGGGTCGACGCACTGATACAGGGATGTGTGATACGGCGTCAGGTGACTTTTTACTGTTGGTCTTGACCTTGCAGACAAATTTTCACTGTCGGAATTAAGTCGCAGACATGTTTCCTGTCCTCTAAGCGCAGTTTTGGCGGGGTCATAAGAGTCCGAGTCCGAGTTTTTTTAAGTCTGTCTTAATGTTCTGACAGAATCAAAGCGGTTTAATATGAGCGTATGTTTTAGCTTTGGCTCATGCAAACAGCATCAAACAGAAACAAGGAAACATGATGGATTGAATAGTTTTAATTCAATCTGAAAAAGAAGAGATCAGACTGTGTTGCATCTGTTTAGGCTGGAGATGATGATGATGATGATGATGATGGGTATTGTTTTTGGTTCAGTTTGTTTGTTTCTGTGTTTGTTTCTTAACACTCTAGCTGCAAAATTATTAGTTAAATTCATACTAAATTTGGTTTATAAATTACCAGTGACCCAGAATAAATGTAATTACATTTTGGGGAAAATACGTCAAAGTTAGAATTTTTAATGAATTTTTCAACTCTTTTTTTTTTTCTCCCATTTACTTATAGAGGAAGAAATTTTACATCTATAAAAAAAAACACATTAATTTTGTTTCAATTTCCTTCAAATTTGGCAAATATATAGAGGCAATATGATATGATATGTTGACATCAGCAAACGCAGACATGATATCAGTCAAATTGATGCCAAACTAAACTCCAATACGCGTGAGGGGCGGGGTTTGTTGGGCGTGGAACCACTTGTTTGTTTGTTAACACTCTAGCCACAAAAGTATTGGTTGAATTCAAACCAAATTGAGTTTATAGATTACCGGTGACAAAGAATAGATGTGATTACATGTTGAGAAATTTAGGTCAAAGTTTGAATTAAAAAAAAAAATAAAAAAATTATTACCCTTGTTTTTTTCAGTTTCTTGTTCATTTTAATGCCTGGTAAAACTAAAGGTACATTTATTTGGACAAATATAATAATAACAACAAAAACAACTCATACTAGTTGAATTTCAGAGCTGATTTCTATCCATTTAACATGTTTTCTTGATAATAACCCAAATCACTTCAGTTTTTACATCAATATTTATGTCATTGTACTGACAAAAACAGTGCTTTTATTCATTCCATGTTTTCTTTTCTGTCTGTTTT
>JAPTYQ010000029.1:25500021-25520213 GCA_029814465.1 Ostorhinchus cyanosoma
GGGCTGTCACTACCAGCGAGAGGAGCTGTGAATTTGTGTACATGTCTCTGTAGCAAACAGCTGTCGGTGGTTAGCATATACGCTTATATGTGTAAATGTAGCCCTTACAGTAAGGGCAGGTGTGTGTCACATCCTTGAGGTCGTCAATCAGGCAGGGGATCAAGCAGCAGCCAAGATCACACCTGGAAAAAATAAACACAAAAAGATATTCAACAAGTGTATACGATGCTCAGATATGTTGGCCTTGAAAGCATCAACTAAGGGAGCACTAGAATAACCAGACGGTTCATTTCATGAGTCTGTTAATATGTTACTGAGGCTGAGTCTGTACACAACTAAAGCCAAAACATTCCAGATGTACAAGAAGCAACAATAAAAGAGATGATTCACTCCTATTGAGAAGCGACAAGATTTGAGTCAACACGCAACAATTTGGTGCAAGTCAGTAAGTGGGTTCATCTGATTCCTGTAGTTGTTAAGTAGCAAACAACAAATGAAAAAATAAAAACTACATTTTTTTGCTTCCCTTGTACTGCAACTAATTATTTCTTTCATGTGGTTTCACTGTCAAAGAGCCAAGTGTTATTTGGAAGTCAAAATGTTATTAAACAAAGCAAAAAGTCTGACAACATTAAATGGAGATTTAATAGACCAGACCTCGTCTTCACCTCTAACTTGTTCTGCTCCAGTTATAATCACATCTAAACCTCAATAGCAGCTTTGTTTATATTTACATGAGAATTGGCTTCTGAAGGCAGTTGAGGAGGAATCACTTTGCTTCCAAATGTTACACTACTGTATACTATTGCTGTGTATTGATGAAATTTTTGCACATAATTCTATACAGATAAATTGGATTTGAACTATGCAAAAACATTAGAAATGATGTTGTATACAATGTACACTCAGAGCATCCGCCTCTTGAACTTTTATGCCAGTGGATAATTGTGAGTGACTCATCTCTGCAGCTTCAGAATATGTTGGATTTCAAATGATAAAAAAGGAAATGGTAAAAATGGAGTTGTAGCATGGTGATGGACTACGATCCCTTTGATATTCTGTGACCTGACGACTACACCAACTCCATCTACCCTCATTTGAATAAACTTCAACATTCTGCTGCAAACAAGGTCAGAGACGGGTCTATATGCAAAATATACAATACACCACAGACTAGATAAGAACATAAAATGTATCAGGAGCTTGTATGCTGAACTCATATCCACTCACTACAGCATCTACACAGTCACTGTCTGTTACTCTGCCCCTCTTCATTTGAATGTCCCCACATTAACAGATGCACCTGCACCAGGGTGGTAGGTTAATCACCGGGTTCAAAGAAAAGTGAAACTAGTAGGCGTATTGCGTGGTAGTGCTTGCTGGTATTCATTTGACCTTCAAGTGTTCAGTGCTTAAAAGGGGTCTTCATAGACATGTAAAGTCCTTATTCAAGCTTGAGAGTAGCTAGTTTTTTTTTTATGTTACCATTTTGTAAATTGTTTTTTCTTTTCTCCTTTTTCTCCTTTCTTTTTACTGTAACTGGATCTGTGTATGTATTGTAACTGGATCTGTGCATTGTGATTTTACATCCTGAACTTTAAAAAAAACATTTTTTAAGAGGACTCCAGGAAGACTAGCCTGGCATTTGTGTGTCGACGAATGCGGATCCAAAATAAAGAATAAACAAGAAAAGAATAGACAACTTCATTAAAAAAAAGCTACTTTAACTACTTTTCAGCCACCATCATTAAGTACAGAGAAGAATTTGCAGCAAACTCACACCCATTGCTAAAAACACAAATGCCACCAGCCTTTTTTTCCTACTATTTTCTGCTTGACGTCTGACCCATGCTGAACTTACCCTACGAAGAAGCAGAAGAGGCAGAATAGTGTGTTCATGAGGCCAACATCGTGGGAGATGCGGGTGACGATGGCCTGCTGACAGTGTGGACACACGGTCTGCACTGGTGTGGTCTGGAACATTTCCCCCTGCAGTACAGTCACAGTGGTGGCTGCTCCTGGAGGAGCCAACACAGTCGCTGTGTGGCCCCCCATGTTGACAAAGTGACTGGGACCGGGACCCATCTGTCCAGGCATGGGGTGAGGAAAGTGCCCAGGTGGAGGTGGGTAATGGCCACCTGCATAGAAAAACATTTTACAACCTCAAGTATTTATACGTGAAGTACTGTGGATAAAGATTTAATGCAATGTGTCTAGATGTGACTTGATGACTTACTTACTTAAAACTCCAATTCATTATATCCAATATTAAATCTAAATTAATTAGCACCAAACTTTGCAGCTTAATGTCCATAGTTTAAACTTCCATATCCAGAAAACCAATGCTTCAATAAACCTAAATTTTTCTAAGGAGCAAGTGCACTGATACAAAACAGTGAGAAAATATTACAAATCAAAAGTGAATTATGTTAATTTTCACAGTAAAACATTAATCAGGAACATGTAAAGCTGTCCAAAGAAAATGTCTAAGATCAAGCTGGTGTTGTGGAATTTGTGTAAATTATCTCTGGTACAATTCATGAGATTTAAATGGTGTTTTATGCAAACTAACAGATGCTGATGTTTGACAGGTATGTGTCTTTATTATTATTCATGTGTATAAATATCTGCTTGTAACTGTACACTTCCAAGAGACGCTGAAGTGCTTGGTGAAGCAATCTCTCCTCTTTGCAAGTTTTAAAATAGAGACAACTGTTGCCTCTATCCAGAATGATTATTCTAAATCAATTATCAGTTTATATTCACGGTAAGATTTTTCCTTTGGATTTTAGCTATTATTATCTGGGTATTTCAAAAGCAAACCTGAAGCTGCAGTCAGTTTTTATGAAGCTTATAGAAAGAAACTGGTCGCCAGAATTGCCTTATTTAAATTTTTTTTTTGGACTCAAGCAAGAAACCCTGCCATGGTCTTTGACTCATACCTGAACTGTTTGTCTCCAAATCTCCCTTTTATCACCTCAAAAACAAAATTTATTTTCCTATTATTAGGTATGATTTGTAGAATTTGTGCAAGTTATTTGATTATGTTATACAATCTAGTTTTATCATACTTTTACATCTTGCTTTGCAAACTATTATACACATTTTTGGCTTATTATCCATCACTGATGCACTTCACACAATGTTTAACCTCTATCAAAGAAACCATACAAATAAACTTTGACAGATTTATATGTAATTACATGCGGTACTGATGTATCTGACAGATGCCTTGGATGCTTGATGGTGTTTATGTTTGCAGAGAGCCTGTAGTACCTGGTGGTGGCATTGGCATAGGCATAGGCATAGGCATGGGCCCTTCTCCAGGGACATGTGGGGGGAGGAAGCCTGGATGTGGGCCCTCATATGGCGGAGGACCATAGTCTGGAGGCTGGAGCTGTCCTTGAGGAGCACTTCTGATTACTTATGAAAAATAAAAAAAAACACAGTTGTATATATGTTTTTGGCCAGGGAATCATACCACTTCACATAACACATAATGATGGAGTTTTGACAATGAATGGAAAATGTAGCTCTCAACAAATCCTCATTACCAAAAGCTAGAATTTTACATGTTGATTTCATTACCTGGCTGCCCATTCTTCTCCTCAATGAGTGGAGCACTGGGGCCTCCGGGGTACGGAGGAGGAGGATCACTGGACATACTGGCCGGATGTCTGTACAGGGAAAGGGGTTGGACACGGAGCTCCACTCACAATTCTTCTTTGGACTGTTACTCTGACAAAAAGAAAATCATCCAACATTAGACCATGGCTTATTGTTCTCTGACACTGACATCCTTTAAGTTAGAGAACATTCTGGACGTAGCCAGAGAAGCTAATGAGGCACTTATCAGGTTTTAGACTGAAAGGAAGTACGCCTGGTTAAATAATGCATGATGGATGCTCTGTGTATGCGTGTTTGTGTGTGGGAGGGTGTTGGTAAAAAGGAAGAAAATGAAACAGTTTCAGTTCCCATCTGAAAATCGAGACAGAGAAGCTTTACAGATGTATCCTCTAACATGTAAAAGAAACTTAGCAGATAGGGGGTTTTACCTGGTTGAAGTAGAAAAAGGCAAAAATCCACTTAAAGGAATAGAGCAACCGTGCCACAACCTGTAAAGCAGTAAAAGGAAGGATTTTTAAGAAAGAGTTCCATTCAGATCAGAGTATCAGAAAAAGTCAAACCCTTCAGATGGTGACAAGTAACTAAATATAAAAAAAATCTACAGGATAGATTTTATTATTTTGAAAATGATTAGAGATACTTTCACTTTCTTTTAACCTGCATGTGCTTCTTTGGTTAACTCTCACACTGATTGCTGTCTTTCCTGTTGTAATAGCGCCAATGTCTCAATATCCTTATATGATAAGCGTTACATCTAAGGGTCATTTATATTCGAAATCGTGCCCATTAAAGTTGAGACTGGGTATGAAACGGTCAGTTAATGCTAACAGTTTTCAGCTAACCGACTAACGCTAGCTAGCTGATGTTTTTTTTTAATCCTTGTCCAGATAATCCAGCTCAAAGCGACTTGCACAACTAACCATGAATAACTTACTTACGTAAGTGAGGCTGGCGGAAGCTGTCCTGATGTTGACTCAAAGCAGAACTTTATATTTTAACAGTTTAACACAATTTAACGTTAGCTAAATGGTAACACGGCCATTAAGCTAGCTCAGTAACTGTAAGCGGAGGTGTAGCGATAACAACAGTTTGATAATGTGCCGCGTTTACACGTTCCAGGTGTTTGTGGAACGGCTGATAGTGAGTCTGTTTGCGCTCAACTGCTGAGGTGACTTTTAAGACAAGACTCCGTTTGTTCAGCTTATGCAAAGCAGAAGTCTGGTAATGTTTGCTAGCTGTCGTTAGCTAGCTGGCGTCGCCATTGTAGAAACAGAAACAACACAAGACAGACACGTTCCGTAACTCCCACAGATAGAAACTAAACGACAACAGTATCGACATGTTTGGTTGTCTGTGGATAAACGCGGCTGTCGCTGGAGTAAACACCAAATTACCTGGGTTTGGGGAAACGCAGCTGCCCGCGGTGTGACTGAAATGTTTGACGTTAACAGTCCGACCCTCCTGACGGGAATCAACATCCGCTGAGACGGATTTACACCTGACGTCACAACGATCATTTGACAACATACAGCGTCTAAAGCATACAGCCACAAATGACAGATGTGTGTCAGTATGTTCCGAGGCAAACACACCAAACTTTTAACATGACACTATAATACACTATTGTACTAAAATAAGACAAGGACCAGTGTTTTTATCCAACTGTTCCAAATTCAGTGTCAGTACCCCCTGACTCCAATTCATCCACTCACAAACTTATATATGCACTCTGTACATATTGACAGCATAAATCCTCACTGTAAGTAATATATGCAGAAACATGTATTTTAACTATCTCAGTACACATCTACTCATTTATTTATATTTATTTTATACTATTCTTCAACTGATTCTGAAATTAAGCTCACATTCTGTTCTACCCTGATTGATATCATATCATAACATATCGGTAATTTAGTTTCGTTAATTTGATTCCAGTAAATATTCAACAACTTTTGAAATAATTGTATTCATTGAAGGGTTTCTTGGATGTTCCGCACAAATTTCAACTAAATCCAGTGTAAGATAAACATCTGGTGAGGTTCACAGTGCACACTAATTCTCAACTGCAAGGTCCAATGAATTTAGCAAAAAAAAAAATTTACATTATTTTTATTTGGTAATTTATTTGCCAATACAATCTCTTGACCAAAACGGATAGCAGCTCTGAATTGTGGTTGATCTGGTGTGAAAGGACCCTAGAGTGACCATGTGTCCCACTTTATGAAGGACCACACTACATTTTGATCTTTAATCTCATGTCCCACATATTAAAACACTGCTCCACATATTGACATGGTGAAGGTTCTTTTAAAATACAGTTCCTCTTTGATAACTAACTTTGATTACTTCCTGTCAAAGTTTGACTGCCCTCAGATTATTAAACAAGCTCTTTAAACCGGACAATGAAGCTGATCAGTAACTTTTCTCATTTCAGAGAGAAAATATTCTATGATCTAATCACTATTTTGCTTATTTACTTCATTTTTTCCGTCTAAATTGGTAGTCCCTACATTAAACAATGGGAACAGTGTAGAAATCTGAATTCTTAGTACTTTATAATCCAGTGCAGTCTCTTTCTGTTGCCACTTGAGGTCAGTAAACACTATCAATATGTGTATCTGTAATATACTGTGCTTGTACATTTTTAGCTGTACTTTTTATTTATTTAGTCCATTTATTAATTTAGAACCTTGTAGCTATACATGTATGAGTTCACATCAGCTTTAACTACTGCATTTATTTCATAGTATTCATATTTACATTACTTGCGCCGTTGTTTTGTTGGGCGGGGTGATCTCACAGATACACTGACTCCGTCTACCCCCCCCCCCCGAATGAATCTTCGTCTCTCTTCTATTTAAGAATATAAAATCATCACGCGCCCTTACACTGACCCCTACCCCTTGTGACCTGACTTAATCGACTCCGCGCCTCCCGTCGGGCGGTCCGCTGCAACACACCTAACGCACGGAAATTCTGGAAAGGCTTGGTGACAGCCAATCAGGTTGCTCCTCTGCTACGTTAGCTCAGCTCTGGCAAAACAACAGCTCGCATCAATTTGTTTCCTGTTAGCATTAGCATTCGCTGCGTAATCGCCGATTAACTGATCGTGTAAAATGTTAGATTAACGACAGCGATCATTTGTTGTTACTAGGTTTTTCGTTTTGGCGTAAGGGGACGCCAGAGGCAGTGCTAATCGGAGCTGCCGATCCGCTCTTAGGTGCCAGGCTGCCAGCTAACTATAGCTAACATTGGCCATCCAGCCACAGAAAGATGGGGTCCATCCTGAGTCGCAGAATTGCTGGTGTTGAAGATATCGATATCCAGGCTAACTCGGCCTATCGATTTCCACCGAAATCTGGTAAGAGATCGACAATGTTCCTTAATTTAAGTCGAGCTTCAACAAATCGTAAACATAGTCGCAGACAAAGCGCACCCGTGCCCTAGCAAGTAATAAAAAGTCTGCTTCCGATGTTTTTAATAACCTTCTATCAGACACTATTCAACTCTTAAGGACTTAATATCAATACAAAGCGCCTTATTATTAAAATGCCACGGTATTTCAATACTCCTATCCTTGTTTGTTCAATGTAAACAGACGTTATAATCCATATATTTGATCATACGAGAACCGAAAGACAAAAGATACTGACATCTGAAGACATCACACAAGTTTGACTCAGTGATTGTTTTTGTGTTTTTAAAATTATTCTAAAAAGTAAATATGTATTGGTTTGGCAGTGAACATGAAATAAAGTGAAACCCATAAACACATCATACATTTTATTGTCAGCAGGAAATTTCACACACCTATAAGTCTAACTTCCCCTATCTCAAGAGTTTAGAAGTTACCAATTATGACATTTTCATGAGAAATAATTAAAAATAGCAGCGTTTATGCATTTATTTCAGTTTGATAGAACGACTTGATATAATATTGTGTTCTAGCAAGCTTTGGAATTTGAAAGCAGTTGAAATTAAGTCATGAAATAATACAAAAGCAAAAATCAAATACTGTGGGAAAAAAAATGGAATCTCACTTTAAACTTTGACAATTTTAAGAGTAGCTATGTCACTCTTTCATTGTCTTCTCTTCACCGTTATTTATCCTTTTTCATTGTTCTCAGGCAATTATTTTGCCAGCCACTTCTTTATGGGAGGTGAAAAATTTGACACACCCCACCCAGAGGGATATCTTTTTGGAGAAAATATGGACCTGAATTTTCTTGGAAATAGGCCAGTGCAGGTAAAAACATGTTATTTCCTCCCAGCTGTGTTATAAGTCATTTCTCTTGACAGATACAATGTTAGAGTAATTTCAAATTAAATAAAATCTTATTGCTGTTTTTTTTTCTCTTTAGTTTCCATATGTAACTCCTGCACCTCATGAGCCTGTTAAAACCCTTAGGAGTCTGGTCAACATTAGAAAGGATTCCTTGCGTTTGGTCAGGTAAGCCTTGCACTGTAATGAAAGCACAAACATTGCTTTAAAGAGAACATCGCTCATTGTGACTTCATGAATGTTACGTCTCTGGTCTCAGGTATAAAGATGATTCTGACACACCTGTGGAGGAAGGAGGAAAACCCAAAGTTCAGTACGGTGTGGAGTTCACCTTTGACGCTGATGCTCGGGTGGCCATCACCCTGTACTGTCAGGCGTTTGAGGAATTCTCCAACGGGATGGCAGTGTAAGAATTAAATATATATACACTTCAACATTTCCTTATTGCAGATATTAACCAATGAATGGACATTATATGATCTTATCTGCTTATTTATCATTCATCAGACTAAATGATAAGCTCTGCGATGAACTAGTGACATGTCCAGGGTGTAACCCGCCTTCGCCCATTAGAAGCTGGGATTGATTCTAGTGACCCAAATGAGGATAAAGCGGGTTCCGATAATAAATAAATGATATAATTATTTCCTTACCAAGAATTGTGGTCACACCTAAATCCATTAATGAAGCTTTAAATTTTACTAATCAAGTTGTTTTAGTTTAAAACGGTATGACCGGGGCATTTTAAACTGTTTTATGGGTACTAATATTGAATCCTTGGAGTACAAAGACTAGAATAGAACATGTATGTCGGGTCCTTAGCAACCAGCAGTCGCCATGGATACTATGGATGAGATTTAGAGGATGAAAGAGACAGTTTTCTCTGAAGTTAGTGCGTTATGATAAGACAGACTGATAAAAATTTCAAGAAATAAAATGATCAAATGGATCTTCTAATAAGTGGTTTCTAGCTCACAGTATTCCTCTGGGAATTGTAATGAATGCACTGAATATCTTATGACGAGTGCACTTAAATCTTAGAAGGTTGTCAGCCCAAGTAAGATTTCTTCATCTTCTTCATCTTCCCACATACTTTTTTTTCTGCTAACTTCTGTAGGTATAGCCCCAAGGATCCAACTATGGTCTCAGAAACCGTGCATTACAAGAGAGGGGTGAGCCAGCAGTTCTCCATGCCCTGTTTCAAAATTGATTTCAGCGAGTGGAAAGAGGAGGATGTAAGTAATTGCATCGCTCAGTGAGATCTGTTACATATCACAAAACAAAACGTTCCCTTGGCTGTGGGTATATGTCACTAAATACCTTCTGCAAATTTAAACGGAACACTTTTCATCTACCTGAAACAGAGATTTGATGCTGTGAAGGCACTGTACTTGCCCTCATTGCATATTAAAATATTCATTCTTTCTTTGCAGCTTAACTTTGACCTCGATCGAGGAGTGTTTCCCATGGTAATCCAAGCTGTGGTAGACGAAGGGGACGGTAGGCTTTACAGAGACATAGTAGTCATATCCACACATTAATATTATAATTTATAAAAAAATAAAAGAGAGAGAGAGAGAGTGAAGGAATGTTTTATAAAATATGAAGGATGTCGGTAATAGTGGCAGGGTAGCAATTAAAATCCAGTTTGTTCTTTTCCAGATTGTCTGGGACATGCTCATGTACTATTGGCAGCATTTGAAAGAGTATGTACACACTTAAAAGACATTTTAATTATAAGGTAAACAGTGTGGATTTGAGCTCATGTATTTGTTCTTTCTTTCAGCATGTTGATGGCAGCTTCTCTGTCAAGCCACTGAAGCAGAAACAAATTGTAAGTTTGAAAATGTTCTTATTTCATTATTGGTTTTTTTGTTTTTTTAATCACCGAATGAGATCCATGACATCTGTAGATTTTTTCACTACTGCAGCTGCTTTATGTTTCGACCCTCATAACCATCTGCAGCTTTTACACAAAATGCATCATAAACATATCTGTGCCGAGACCCACGGGAGTCTGGTAATAACGCAGATCTTGAAAGTAGATGTTCAATGTAAACTTAGATTACAGAAAGCTGGAAGTAATTTCACAGAGACTATCTGATGTTTGTGCCTTTGAATGTGCACCGCCAAACTGATTACATCTGCTGGTTTATGGGCGTTTCTCTAATTCATCTTACATATTAAAAAACATGACATTTAATAAGACTTTCTGAAATGCTTATTGTGTTGTGAATACTTTTTGAGTCATGGTATCAGAGTTAAATTTGCCTTTCTGTTATCATTCTAGGTGGACCGTGTTAGCTACCTCTTACAAGAGATCTATGGGATTGAGAACAAAAACAACCAAGAAACCAAGGTTTCACTGGAGTTATTGTTTATACATCAGACATCACAATGTAAAATTGTTTTTTTTCTCCTGTGTAGCTTATACTTTGTTTTTGTTTTGCAGCCATCGGATGATGAGAACAGCGATAACAGCAATGAATGTGTCGTCTGTCTCTCTGACCTTCGAGACACACTCATCCTGCCCTGCAGACATCTGTGTCTCTGTAACTCTTGTGCAGACACTTTGCGTTACCAGGCCAACAACTGTCCGATCTGCAGGCTACGTAAGATACAAAGTCAAAGTCTTACCCTAATGACTTTAAATTAATTCTAAACATGAATAATTTGATCTGGTGCTTCTTTCACAGCCTTCAGAGCTTTGCTGCAGATCAGAGCTGTGAGGAAAAAGCCTGGAGCTCTGTCCCCTGTGTCCTTCAGCCCTGTCCTGGCTCAGACTATGGACCACGATGAGCACTCGGTAATTTAATACTTTTAAAATTTGTAATATTGACTGATGACATCAAGGAAAGCAGTTCTTGCTGGGGATTTACATTAAATGTTATAGTAGACAGTAACAGCTTAATGTTTTTAAATGTAGTGCATTTTGGCAAAACAGGGCAGATGTCTTTCCATGTACAGATCAAACCTCTAATCTCATCTGAGAAAAGCTCTTTATCGACCAGACTTTGTGTATGTCTCTGGGCAGAGCACCGACTCGGTTCCTCCTGGCTTTGAACCCATTTCGCTGTTGGAGGCTCTGAACGGGCTGCGGTCAGTGTCTCCTGCCATCCCATCTGCCCCTCTGTATGATGAAATCAATTTCTCAGGAGGTCTTGGAGGGGACAGCAGGCAGCTGAGCTCCCCAGAGCATTTAAGTGACGGAAGTCTGCAGAAAGGCAAAGTCAGCAAGTCACCGGATAGGTAAGCTCACTGTAAATATGCTTACATTCACTCAAAACATCCCAGTGACTGTACAGGACAGGAAATTAGATCATATATGTCCATGTTCTATGTTAATGCAACTTTTACTTAAAGCGGCAATGATAAATAGTTTTTTAGCTTCACTTGGCAAAAAATGCAGTCGCGTTTGGTTAGTCCACTTTTGTTCCTCACTGAAACACTGACTAAAAATATGTGGATGTAGTGAAGGGTTGTTGATGTTGAAAAAGCATCAGGTAGAGAAACTTAAGTCACTGGAGTTACTAATACAGAAAAAAATGATTGTTTAAAAAAAAGTAATTTACTTGATACAATCTTGTATGCGAAATTCCCAGAATTAATGAGAAAATGGGTTTTACTCAAAAGGAATGTTTATCTCAGAGTTACCAGATCTACTTCAAAACACTGTCTGGACATTACAATACATTCACTTTACAGGTTTTTCTAGTGAAAGATGTATAAATCTATTGTATAGATGCACAAACAAATATACATGTGCAGTAACACTATCATATACAATGGAATCATCAGCGAACCAGCTCTTTTGTCATTTGTTTTCCAAGTCATCTGATTAAAGTATGTAAGATTTAGCACATTTGATCTCTGAGGCACATCATTTCTAAAAAACCCCATTGTAGACCAGTTAGAGTCCTACCATAGACTGTCAGTAGTACTGTGGATACTGCTGTCTGTAGATACTGTAGGGCAGTGCTCCCTTCTTTTCCTCTCCCTCTCACCTCTAGTTCCCGTTAACATAGGTTGGAGTTATATTTGGATGACATACACACAGTGGCAGGTCCCTAGTTAATATGATGATGGAGCACGTGTCACTACTGCTCACAGCTGATGTCTTGGGGTTTTTTTTCCCTCAAAGAATGTCACCAGAGACACCCAGATCATAAAAATTCAAATACAAGGACTTTCATATAATGTTGCCACTGGGTCATGGTAAAAATGGTAAATGGACTGAGCTTATAGAGCACATTTTATGCACCTTCATGGTGCCCAAAGCGCTTTACAATTCCTCATATTCAGCCATTCACACACACACACACACACTCATACACCACTAGGCGGCTGCTGCCATGCAAGGCGCTTCCAGAACCTACTGGGAGCAATTCAGGGTTCAGTGTCTTGTGCGAGGACACTTCGACATGTGGACAGTCAGAGCCAGGATTCAAACTGGAGACTCATAGGTTCAATCACCACAGTGTTAACTCAAAATGGTTTAATGAGATTGTAAGTTTAAGAATAAGGCAAGAATCAGCTCAAGAAGTAAAATATTGTCGATTATGTATTTAAACTGTTGAGCAGTTTCTGTTTGCGGTTTGAGGTTGTAGTACACTGTCAATAAAGCTGGATTTTCTGTATATTTCGGTATAAACAGGCGGTACCTGCAACACGATAAAGCAATTTATCTCTGGCAGGATAGTCCAATGTCTGTTCCGCCTGAGAGGGAGAGCCAACCAGCCTTGTCATACTCACAATGATGAATATTGTAGTCACTGTCAGCAATGAACCTTAGGACAGAATGATATACAGTCTATCGTCGAAAGATTTAAGATGAATCTGCAGGATGTCATCGTAATTTAAAACTGACAAAAATGTGCTTCCTTTCTACAAAGCAGAGAACAATTTAATTCATTCCTATAAAAGTCCATTAATTATTTCCACTGTTCGTGACTTAGTCAGAAATTGCCAAAACCTTTTCTAACAGGATGTGCTGCTTAGTTAAATGTCCTCATTCACTAAATGGAAAGAGTTTTATATCATAGAACGCCTTCTGATCTCACTTTAATATAACTGTGGAATATAGCTCTCCATATTCTCTTCATCTAAACCTCGGTCCTGCTGAGAAATACTGTCGTTAACCTGAAATTGTCTCTCTGTTCCTCACTCCAGCACCCTCCGGTCTCCGTCCTCTCCGATCCAGGAGGAGGATGAGGAGAAGCTGTCAGAGATGTCGGACGCTCAGCCACATACGCTGCTGTCCAGCAGCCCTGCTCCCACAGACGTAAGGCTCTATTTTAGTCACCTGACATTTAAACCGTCCCTGTGGTGCGGACACAACCTTTCAAACCTTTTGTTCTTTCAGGCCACCGCGACCGAGGATGTGGCAGAGTCTCTGTCTCCAGATGATGGTAAGATTTCTCATTTAGCAGACATCTAAAAATACTGACCGGTTCAACCTATTATTACAGTGTACATATTTGATCCAGTCAGTTTTGTTCTGACATTGAAATTTTCCAAGTGCACTAAGGAACTTTGCGCTGTGCTTTGCCTGAGTCCCTATTGTTATCACATGTGTGAACAACTGTTTTCCCTGAACTTGACACCAATTAGTTTGAAGAAGTATGTTTGAGTTCAGCCAGTAAACATGAATTAAGAAGTTTATTTTCTTTCCTAGTATTAGTATCAGTATTACTATTATTGAGTGTGATACATGAGACTAGTTCAGACTGGCCAAATAAATCCCTTTGTGTTATTTTAGATGATCATTTGATCAGCCCATGTTTTTGTTTAAAGCCTTGCCTCTGTGGCTCATTTTTCAATCTCCCATTTATTTTTTTAATCTTTTATTTAATGGATATATCGTCTGTAACAGGTCCAAACCATGAACCATCCAAAAGACTGTTTTTACACTAGAAATGACCTGTTCAGTTTGATCCAGACTACCTTTTACATCAGATCAAGGTTCGAGTGTTTGGTTTGATATGTGCAGTTTTGACATGGACCTCACCCCAATGTCCAGACCGGTGGAGTTAAGTGTGAATGTGACATTAGGTTCTGTTCTCTCTGCTCATCCAGAGGATCGGATGCATGCTGGAGGAGACATCCTTCAGGACTGCAGCAGTGAACACAGCAGCTTGACCAAAACAGAGAGTGACCCGCCAGGTGACCTGTCACTGCCAGGTTAGAAAAACAGAAAAAAAAAAAAAAATCTGACATGAGTGGGACACCGAAAAGAGAAACAAGTTGGATGTGTATGAAAATGATCGGGTGCTAGTTGATAATCTTCTGTTCTGGTGCTTCTCCTCTTGTATTCAGTACTCAAGGCTGTCATTTCCTGTGCTTTGCATCTAACCTGTGTGCTTCTCTGTGTGTTTCCTAATGCTGCTCTTCTGTTCCCTGTCATCCTGTCCCTTGGTGCTGCCTCACTTTGGGCAGCTCTAGGTCCTGATTCCTGCTCAATTGGTATGGAGGAATAACTGTGGTATGTAGGCTTTCCTGTCTGCTCTGCTTCTCTACACAGGAAAAAAAAAAAAATTTTACCAAGTGTATTTTTCTCATTTCTAGTCCAAATATCTCATCACACTTAAAATAAGACAGAATTGCCTAAAGAGTAACCTTTCCATGAGATATAAGAACTTATTTTTAGACAACAGATCTTGAACATCTTATTCCAAGAAATCTTAACATTTAATTTTCACTTGTTCCATTGGCAGATTGTTTTTTTGCTTAATTCAAGATTTATTTATTTTTTCTAAATTCAAGATTTTTTGCTTAATTCAAGATTTTTTTTATTTTTTCTAAATTCAAGATTTTTGCTTAATTCAAGATTTTTTTGTTGCTAAATTGAAGACTTTTTTTTTCTTAATTTAAGTAAAAAAAAAAATCTGTCAATGGAATAAGTGAGATTTTAAGATCTGTTGTCTACAAATAAGTTCTCACTGAAAAGTTACTCTTTAGGTGATTGTGTCTTATTTTAAGTATGATGAGATATTTTGACTAGAAATGAGGAAAAATACACTTGGTAAGACTTAGATTTTTTCCAGTGTACGTATGAGTTCTACTGCTCCCACTGAATCTGAGGCTTCATATCATTCAGACATATCCACTGTCTGTCATAACTACAGAAAGCTCTTAAAGAGAACTGAGTGCTGTTTTTATGCCCTTGCAGGGAGTGTAAATGGATCCCTGCGAGCCACTTATCTGTTCCTTTTCTGTCTCCAGGGTCATCGGAGTCAACGGAAAGCCTGAAAAGTCAGAGCACAAACTGCTCCAGCCAACCTCTCCTGTGTCCCACGAGCAGCCTTCACATGGAAGACGAACACCTCAACCCCTGACTCTGATCCAGACTTTCCCTCCCATCCATCTGAACACAGTTAACGCTTTACAAAGATCATCTCTCTTATCTTGTCGCCTCCTCCAGCCCAGGATTCTGCTTCTGCGATCAGAGCCAAAGGCGGCCCTGAAAGGACACAGATTGACTCTGTTTATTTCACCAATGTCTCTGACGTTAGTAAAGAAATTTGACTCCTGCGTTGATCTGCTCGATACCTTACTCTATGACTGAAAAAAAAAAGACCTACCTAAAAACTTTTCATTAACTGTCAGATGGTGTGCAGTTGTGTGTCTTGGCGAGAGTCGTGGTTTAGTCATGTGGATTCCAGAGACATTTCACTACCTGTCACGGTGGTGCTTTCAAGCACACTTACTTAAATTAACTCTACCCTTTGCGTGACACTAAATTCCGAAGAATTTCTAAACGCATCTTATGTTGTATACACCACTTAGACACATTTAATGATGAAGTGAGAAGTTTTTGTCAGTCAGGTTAATTTGGATGATCAAACATTTTAAACCATTACTTATGTATGTGTCCATTTGAAGTGATTTTGCACTCCGACAACATTGTTTATAATCCATTCCATATAGCAAGACTTTATGACGATTACTTCTTTGCGGTCTTAAGCATTTACATGTCATTTTTATTTCAAATGATGTGATATCTATGTATCATAACTGTACTAAAATCCTGTGTAGTTACTTGCAAAATTGTATAATTGCATATTATATATATTAAAAAAAAATCCACATTTAAATAATGGAACTAAATCCAGTTAACACGCACATGTTATTTAAGACTGATAATCAGTAAGAGCTACACATTCACATCCTAACAGCTGAACTCAAAGATAGCTAAAGCCTGCAACAAGCATAGATGCTACAGCTACATGTTTGCCGACTCAGTATGGCACAGTACATGTGCTCGTCATAGATGTGGCAGATCTCTGTATAGTCTCTTTGTGGCAATGCAAGTGTCTGCTTATGTGATGTAGCTGCAAAATATATATATGTATGTGTAGCGTCATGCATTTAGATCTATGTGCCTTCAACTGATACGGCTGCCTGCTTGTTGCATTGGACGTTAGTGTTCTTCTAAATGCTACAATATACACTATTCAGCCCGTAGACAGGATTTTTGATGCTAATGTACAGAGCCTTTTTTTTCTATCGCAAACCTCATGCTATTGGAATAATGTATCTTGTTATTGTTAATGAGCAATATTACAATTTACGGTCCATTTATCATGTTATGGCCATGTATCGATTATGCATTTATTCTTAGTATTTAGTTCAAGTGGATTCTCTTTAATGTACGTTTGATTAAAAGGAGCACATCCGATGCAATAGATGCAAACACTGCATTTTATTTCTCGGGCTAGCATTTGCATGTGAATTTGTAGAGGCTTCAACCTCTCATTGCTTTAAAGTAAAAAAAAAAAAAAAAAGGAAAAAAAAGAAGTGGTTATTTTGTCTTTTCCCCCCTCCTCTTCTGTGCCATTTCAACTTGACACTGTGCCTTCCTGTTCCTGTTCTGACCACTATTGACCTGGTATCCAGGATAACTCCACAGTAGGTGGTTTGTGGCGCTCTGTAAAATCAATGCCTGTCTTTCCTCGTGTGTATAGCAGCATGTGTATAACAATAAAGAACAAAGATTCAGTAGTACAACCACCACTTTGTCTTTTATTTATCACAGCTATAATCAAGGCTGAAGGTAAAAGTGGATTTACTGAGTGTTAAACGTTGGAATGCAGTCAAGTATTATGATTTACATTATGATGAAAGGACTGCATAATACAACATTAAATTCAAGGGGTGCAAAATTACACATTAATGTGTGTAATTTTGCAGTCCTTGGGTTTACTTTTGTATTACATAAAATTACACATAATGAATACGTTTCTCAGGAATCTATAGAGAACAGTTTAAGATGTTTGATGTTTGTTTTTTTCCTTCAGATATATGTAGTGATTTTGTTTTTTTCTCTACATGAAGCTGGTCTGTCAAGATTTGACTCCCAAACATTGTCTTAAATTGTACACATACTAAAGCTAGACATATTCACCTGTCATTTTTAAAGCCCTAATGGCCTTATACTTATATTTTAGAGCTGCTAGGTACTGCATAATATATGCATTAGCCATTTCAGGCGTGAACTATGAAAACCTTACTCGAGATATTTTTCCCAGAGTGTGTTACTTCCTCTTTAGGCATAAAAAAAGAATGCAGTTGAAATGTATCTTATTAACCTATTTTTCACGGAGTTACAAAAATGTCAACTCAGCTAGACACTATGCTTTTAACATCTGAGGCAACAAAATATATATTTAACCAACCAATAACAGGAAAATAATATACTATGTGAAAACTATAAACTAAAAACATTTTTAATGCTGATAATTTGATGTTTTCTCACATTTTATTATATTAATATAATAATAATAACATAATAATATTAATATTCACTTTATGGAGAGAATATGCAAAAAAAAAATTCTATGTTGTTTAAAAAACATACTCTTAATTACACAAATAACAACTAGAAATTAATTTACATTAAAACATATTACTGCAGGTCAAGTTTGTGAAGAACAGCAAAGCTACAGTAACAGTATGAACTGCAATTAAAATAGACCCGGTG
Organism: Ostorhinchus cyanosoma; assembly: GCA_029814465.1. Classification (NCBI taxonomy): domain Eukaryota; kingdom Metazoa; phylum Chordata; class Actinopteri; order Kurtiformes; family Apogonidae; genus Ostorhinchus; species Ostorhinchus cyanosoma. The sequence continues at coordinate 25,517,913 of JAPTYQ010000029.1, forward strand.
ATACATGGCATCCAATTTAGTGGACAGGGGATTAATTAAACGTTTTTTTTTCCAATATGAAATAAATATGTGGAATTTTTAACAATGATATTAATCCTTATGTGTTACTTGAGGTTAGCATTTTTTTCCACTTTGAGGGGTGTCCAGCTATAGAAGGATTTACAATATATTACTTAGATGTTCAACATTTTTTTACTTCATGATAGGCATCTTTATGTGTAAAAAAAAAAAGTCCACTGTAGTAACTGCTATGCATGAAAGGGTTAAAAGGTGAGTCCATCCCTGTGGACACACACTGACCTGTTGGTGAAGCTTCATGGTCAAACTGGTTTTAATTGTAAACAACAGTTGGACTATGGACACCAATAAACCAGTGACTTGAGGCTCTTAGTTAATGTTCTACCCAAAAGGCTGATGTTAAAGAGCATTGAATGTATATGTGTTTGAATCCAAGAAACACACAGATGATGATACATATTTCAGGAGGTTAATGCAGCAGTGCAGAGGAGAGCGAAAGAACATGTAATAACACCACTCATTTCATGGTTATTCATTGTAACTGTTAAACTGTTCCTGTTATGATTTTTGTAACTGAAGGGATAGGAGCACCACACATCCAACAAACACACACCAATGAACACATAGCAATGAATGCCTTTAAAACACTGACACCAACCCCCATCACCATAACTGTGACATTTCTAATTTTATGATTCATTTACTCACATACCCTCTTGCTGTCTCAAGTTCAACTGTCTTTTTATAACTTGGCAACACAGCAATAGTAAATAGACTTTTACATTTTACAGACTGAGTTTATTCAGACAGGGTTTTGATCTGGTTTTACATGTTATTAAGAGGAATTTTATCATGTCACACTATACAGTACATACAGAACTCTCATACTGTATACTATAATAGGATAAAATTTGATTACATATTATATAAGGCCAATATACATATATAAAATAATCTATAAATATTATAACTTTTAACATTTTGGTAGTCCATGGCAAATTCTTTTTACTATACTGTAAGAAAATATTGGCTACCATCTGAGAAAGCCTTAGCAATAGTCTGAAAAACACACAAGAGGCATTTACTAATGCCTGAGTAATTATTTAAAACTTCAGACACACAGAGCAAAACCTGTAAAAAAAATTTTGAATTTCAGAGAAATGGAGGCATGCAGCCTTAAAGGGGACATATTATACTCCTTTTCAGCAGGTTCATATAGGTCTCAGAACAGTCAATTTGAAGTTTGTAGTCTAAAAACCCAGTTTTTTCCTGGACTTCAGCCAGCCTGACAACTCTCTAGTGAGCCCTTTGAGAACATGCCGTTTCTGTGGGCTGTTCTTGTCCACGCCTCCTTCAGCTCAAACCACGCCTCTCTGTGTCTTTCTGGAAGAGAGGGGCGTGGCTTCCGCTTCGTACCATGCGCAAATGTTTACACAGTGTACGTTAGTGTGGCTCGTAGAAGAGATGTGGTACGTATTGCCGTTTTGTCTGAATGCAGCCTTATCGGCTTCTAAGGTTAGCGTCCACAACTGCAACAGCGGACATTAGCTACATAGGGCATCGCGAAAAGTAGTCACATGGATCCAAATTACAAATAAAATTAAGTGTATAAATCTAGATTTACATGACATATATGTTCACATATGTTCTCTTCAACGTCCCCTGATATTATTTACTGCTGTCGTGTATTAACGTAGTTTAAGGAAGTGGTTACCAACAGTAACTTACGTTAGCTGCCATGCTAACACCACAGTCAATATGCTATCACGCTAGCTAGGCGAAAACATTAAAGCAGCATAAAAGAGTCAAACTTACAGCTCCCGCGTTAGTTGAGTCAGTTGGTACCGATCCAGGCTTTAGCTTCAGATTCTTAGTGAATCCTGTTTTGTACTGGCCCAGGCTTACAAAGCAGGCCGCAGTGAAGTGGTGGACACACAACATTTTAGGAATTGTCATGGGGACTTTTCCATCGAAAATAAAAAATATCCACTGGGCATTCAAAGCCGGAGACGAAGAAGGAGGTGAAAATACACTTTCGTGCCTGTTTGTGCAGCCAACAGAGCTACTGCCTGCTTCACTCGTTCCTTGGCCATTTTGAACTAGCGTTTGCCAGGTGGAAAAATAGTTTTCGGGGGGCGGAGCAAAGATATATGGGGCAGAGTCACGAACCTGGAGGGGAGGAGTTATGTCCGTTCATGACGTCATGAAAGGACGTTGTTCCAATCCGCCCGTTTGAGAGAGAGAGAGAGAGAGAGAGAGAGAGAGAGAGAGAGAGGGGGGGGG
>JAPTYQ010000029.1:25662993-25673059 GCA_029814465.1 Ostorhinchus cyanosoma
CATTTCATTAGTTCTTCTTTATTTCCTCTAAATCCCAGAGTTAGTTCAGTTCATGTTCTAATAGTTCACATCATTCATCTGTGTCCATGCACCTCCTCTAACTCTGCAGTTTCCTTATCTGATGCTCCAACTATTGCATTTTGCGTTTTTGTTTTTTTTTTTCATCAGGTGAATGTTATAAATCTCTTTTCCTTGGAACTGAATCCATAAGGATATTCAAATATACAGTTTCATGTCTGTCTAAAACATGTTCTAACTCTCTGTCTGAGTGCATTCACATATCCATTTCCAGTGGGTGACAAACACAGCCCTCCTCTTCCCCGTTGCCATGGTGACTTGTTCAGTCAGGGTTTCATTGATGCTGTCTTTTTATAGTCGCGGTGCACGCGTATAACTCCAGGTGAAACTACTCTGAGTTGATCAACTCAAACCGACTGTTCTGGAAGCAAAACTCTGAGTTTCCCATCTCTGAGGAGATGAACTGTTGACCCTGCTTTGTGAAACGGACCCAGTGATAGTGTTATTTTCTTCTGTGGCGCTAATATGCCGTCAAAGTAACTGAACGTAACACTGTCCAACATAGGTTAGAGGTCACAGGAAGTAAAACTGACTCCATCTTATTTATCGAAGATATTAATTATTTTAAATTAATCTGAAAATTAGCATAATCATGTAAATTAATAAAAAATATAAAATACTGATGTTAAACATGGTGTGTTTGTTTATGGAATAAATGCATCATAGGCTGTTGAGGTTCCATTAGTCCAATCTGGCGCCTCCTGGTGGAGAATGCACTGCAGCTCACATGGACCGAGGAGTTTACGTCTGTTTACCTTTGTTTACATCTGTTTATTGGCTGTTTATGTTTTTTGTTTTACATTTGTTTACGTCGGTTTGTTTGTTTACATTTGTTTAGGTCTGTTTACCAAATGTGTTGAATAAATTGGACTGATCATGGTTTTGTTTTCTGGAAAGTGTTAAAAATGCTTAAACTGAGACAAATGTTCTCTGTTTGCAGTTTCCATTTCTAAAGTGTCGTATTTGAAACACAGTCATATTAAAGACTGATTGGTCCGTGTTCCGCCTCCCAACAGGAAGTAGCGGGCGGCGTTCCTCCGCCTCCATGTTGCACCGCCTCCTCACACTCCCATCTCAGCTGTTGGAAGATGATGAAGACAAGGAGACGTTGGCGGCGCTGGCGACCGAAGGCGCCAAAGGCCGACGGGACGGCGTGGAACTGCCGGCCCAGACCTGCCCGTCACCTGTGGCAATGAAGGAGGAGGAGGATGATGACGAGGAAGAGGAGGAGGAGGAGGAGGAGGACAGAGGCAGGAAGGTGAGGATGGATCCAATCAGGGATCTGAACCTGGACTGCGTGCTGTCGTACCGGGCCTATCCGGTCCGGGTTTTATTGCTAACCCTGGTTCTGGTTTCTCTCTGCAGAAGAAGCGACGCCGGGTCTGGTCTGAATGTGGCGAATGCGGACGAAGGTTCAGTCGAGTTTCTCTGCTCAAAGCTCATCGTCAGACTCACATCGCAGACTCCGCCTCCCCGTCGTCACCCGCCGCCGCCGCCATTCTACGGTGTTCAGAGTGCGGGAAGAGGTTTTCTTCAGTGACCCGCTTACACAGCCACATCCGGACCCAGCACCCTGGGATCCGATCCTGAACCGGATCCAACAAGACCTGAAGACGTAAACCAGGACGGACAAGGCAGTTCCGTCTGGTCCGGAGCTCTAGCAAGCGGTACTCGGACCCGAATGGACCGGGTCCAGGTTTAGCCTGGGACCGGGTTCAGGTTTAGTCCAGGACTGGGTCCAGGTTTAGTCCGGGACCGGGTCCAGGTTTAGTCAGGGACCGGATCCAGGTTTAGCCTGGGACCGGTTCCAGGTTTAGTCCGGGACAGAGTCCAGGTTTAGTCCGGGTCTGGGTCCAGGTTTAGTCCGGGTCTGGGTCCAGGTTTAGTCCGGGTCTGGGTCCAGGTTTAATCCGGGACTGGGTCCATCATGTTCCAGTTTTCCAGTTTCCACTCTCATTAAATATCAGACCAAGAGCAAGTTACTGTTGAAGAAATTAAAGAACCGGTTAAAAGTGGACGTGTTTGAACAGAACCGGTCCAAATCTGGATCTGAAGATCAAACCGACAGGAGTTTAGAACAAACTCATTGAATAATTAAACTCACCCATAAAATGTTTTAGGGAAAAGGACAAAAAGTCCAACAGTGTCATGGATGTGGGTTCAATAAATGTCTGTTTAGAACCAGGATCAAAACCAGGACTGGATTTAAACCTTTAATGGGATTTAGTTTAAATCAAACTAACTTCAGTTTATTCAAGTCTGAACCGACATTAAATTTATCCAAAGTCTGAACGGATTCAACGAGGGAAGAATTAGACAAACATTGAATATATCAGACAAATCCAACCAACGCTGTGTTTTACAAATCGAACCTAAAGGGAGTGAAATCAAAGTCTGACCCAGCGGTTAAAGCACCTTGGAATCCTGGGAAAATGTCTAGACCCAGAAGATCTGGACCAGATTAGTGAAGCTACATGTTTTTTATTTGAAATTGTTGAACTCGAGGTTCGTTTCTGATAATTCCTGGAGTTGAACTGACCCTGAACGCACCGGATGACCACCTGATGTGGGATGCCAGACTCCGCCTACTCCTGCTGTAAAATACCAGGAAACCACGCCCACAGCCACAGGTGGATTTTCTTCGTAATAAGCTGGTTTCCTGTGGTGGTGCAGTTGTTTTGGGTTTAGATTTGTGGGTGTGGCCTCCATGTCAGACTTCACCAGGTTTAGATTTGTGGGTGTGGCCTCCATGTCAGACTTCACTAGGTTTAGATTTGTGGGTGTGGCCTCCATGTCAGACTTCAGTTTGTTTTTTAAGTGCCCTTTATTGTTTCCTCTGAAAACAGACTCCAGTTTTTTCTCTTTTTTAGTCTTTTATGGATTCTCGTTTAAGTGCATTTTGTGTCATATTTTACATATTTGGACGATGTGGCGGTCGCCGCCCTTTGGACTCGTTGAATGTGAATCACAATTTGTAAGTTTTTGTACAGTTTTTACTTTTCAGACAGGACTGAAAAGAAAGAAGGTTTTTAACGGCCGGCGGGTTCTTCCTCTGCTTCCTTCCTGCTTTCCATTGTTTAGTTTTTGGGTGAAGCCTCATGTCGACGCAGATACCTCTGATCGCAAACGCCACCGCCGTTGATCTAAAATGCGTCCGCCGCTGATCACAAACACGACCGCCGCGGTCGTGCTGAACAGATTCAAAAGATGAAGAAAAAATGTTAGTCTTGATGGAAACTTGGTCAGAAGCATCAAAATTCATCAAGAAACGTAGAAAACCTTTTTAAAACATTTATGGTTCTGTTACTAAAGCCTCCGTTACAGTTTTTACTTGTTGCTGCTGCTCAACATTTGACGTATACAGTTTATTAGAAAATTATTTTTTAAAAAAAGATAAAGAAAACACATCAGGACTTGGATTTAAAGTGGACTAAAGTGATGGAAAATCAATGAAATGAAGCGGCTCTGGTGAAATGAAAATAAATGGAAACTGAACAATAGGAAAAGTAAACCAGTCCAAATGAGATTGAAGCCAAAATTAAGGAAAAACTGAAAAACTTAATTTAAAACTCTGATTGAACAAAATATTCCAAATTGAATTAAATCTAATGAGAAAATCCCAAAATGTATCTGAAACTCTACAAACAATGCATCTTTACTGAATTTGAAATCTAAATCTACAACGGTGTGCTAGCACCACATTCGAAAACAAAAACACTGTCACTATGAGAAAAAAGTGGTAAAATATCCAGATAAAACCCATCCTTTTATGTGAATAAAGTCGAATACAAAAAGAGTCATAATTTTATGAGTCATAACATTATGAGAATAAAGTCGTCATATTTCAAGACTAAACCCATAATAATAAGGCGTGAAAAACACCGTAATTTAAAAACAGGAAAAACATCCTAATGTTCCACAATAAAGTCGTACCCACGGGTCTCATAATTTAGAACCTGGAATATTCTGTGAGGTTCTACTTTCATCCAGGGTTTATGCACAAAGGCCAAATAATGAGCCTATTAGCCCCGCCCACCATCCACACATTAGCATTAGTGGAAGAACTGCCTGAAGTGGTCGACTGCAGGGCTAGCACTGGAACCGGAAACTGCCATCAACAAGGATTCATAAATTATGACTTTTTATCGCACTATTGCAAATTTCTCTTGTGACTTATTGCAACCTATTGCGATTTATTCCCATAATATTATGGCTTTATTCTCAAAATATTATGACTTTATTCTCGTAGTCACAAGTGTTTTTATTTTTGCGATGTGGCCCTAATACACTGTCCTAACTTTTACTTCGGTCGACACATGAAGAATTTGGTGAAATTTGACCCAAAAACCTAAACGTCATCGTATGAACATGTTTGTTTGATCTGAGGTCGATGTGTTGCTGACCGTGGTCCTGAACTCATTCCTCTGGTTTTTCTTAGTGTTTGAAACTCTGTCGTACTTTGTCCTTCGTAGCGTTTTCAGGAACAGAGGAACGACGGCGTAAACACGGAACCAGGACTTTTAACCCTTCAGCTTCAGCAGCGAACCAGTGGTTCCAGCGCTTTTAATTTTGACACTTTTTGCATTTTTTTTTTCTTTTAACAAAGCTGATCATCTTTTAAGCAATATGATGCCAAAAGCAATGAAATCAGACCATGAAAGTGTGGATGTCACTAGTTGCTTTTCCATTGAATTTGCCTAATGGGGGGAAAACGATAATTTCACCAAAATCGCCATTTTTTGATGCAAAGGTTTTGCACTTACCTGAGGTGGTTTTTCATAGTGATATTGGCTTTTGAGTCACATGAAAAAAACCCTGGACTTTGACAGATGTTACAACAAGTGAAGAAGAGTTTAAAACATCTACCAGAATAAACAAACAAATTGTACTTCAGTTTTTAGGACATTCAGTAAATATCAATAGTTTTGCACAGTTGTCTGATGGAAAAGCAACTAGTGACAGATGGTTTGATTGTATGGTTATTTTTCGGTGAATCGTAGACAGGCTAATGTGGCCCAAATCCAATGTTTGTGTCCATATGTGACCTGAATCTGATCTGTTCCAGACAGTCTGAACAGCACTAATCTGACCCAGTCCTCTTTCATATGTGGTCCAAAATCTGATACGGATCTGATATTTTCCAATGTGACTTCAGTCTGAACGGCCAGTTCGCATTCATCCGACTTTTACATCATTGAAATGCGACAAACGTCACATATTTCCTTCTGTAAACACAGTGCGTACCTGCGTGGTCATGTATTCCACACACAAAACACAAAAACATCAGATTTCACCCAAAAATCTGACTTGTGCGTTAGGCCGTGCTGTGCAGTCGTAGCTCCGCCTCCATCCTTCTTCTTGGTCTCCCGTCTGTACGCCTCCGCCGCTCCCTACCGCCATCGGCCCTCGTGTGGTGTTTCCTGTTTCCAAACCTCCACCTCACACATACCTCATTTTATACGTTTTCTTTTCCACACAGACCTCATTACCTCAGTACCTTTGGACATTTGACTACGTGTATTTTGTACAGTTTTATTTCTGTCTGATTGCGTCTTGGATGTGTTTCAGTTTCTTGACTCGGAGACGGAGGTCGTCGGTAAAAACCACACGGCAGTGAATGAAAGATTCTTGGGGTCGGGGACAGAAATGTGTTTTCAGATTCTATCCAGAGTCCCTGAAGTAGCGCTCAGTTCACGCAGAAGAACACAACAGTGAAACGGTTTGATCTGAGGTGCGTTTGTACCTGAACATAAAGGTTCCCGAGGCGTTGGAACGCTAACGCGCCCAGTCCGATCTTCGCTCAATTGCTTTTACTTTTTATTTCCTCTTCAGGTGTTTTTGTACTTTTGTGGTTTTTTTTTTTCATTAGTTTGTTTTGTCTGTTGCAGCTTTTGGCCCAAACTTCTGTTTAGTTAAATTTTTTTTAATCCAGTGTCTTTTACTCTGACATGTGTTTTATTTTCCCATGATGCATTTCACTCCCTCTGGCAAAAATGTACACGAACAAAAAAACTGATAAAATCTTCATACATCATTTAAAAAAAAAAAAAAAATCTCTTAAACAACTTCAGTCCTGCTCAAAATGACCAAACATTCAACAATTTTAACCCTTAAAATGACAGTTTAATTTTTTGCATTATGAATGATTATTACACAAAAAGACAAACTGAATCTTTTCCAAATGATAGTCGGCGGATCGGAGTCATTAGTGTTGGTTCTTTTACATGATAGAATTGTTTTATTTAGAAGAAAACTAGTGATATGTGACATTTTTACTGTATTTCACCAGTTTCAACCATGTTTCACTTTTAGGCAGAGGCATGAAATACTTGAACTTCATGGTAAATGGACGGCACTTCTCTAGTGCTTTTCCATCTTCATGGTGCTCAAAGCCCTGCCATGCCAGACCTACTGGGTTCAGTGTCTTTGCCCAAGGACACTTTAACATGTAAACAGTCAGAGCCAGGATTCGAACCGCCGACCCTGAGCCACAGCCGCCCCAAACACATACGTTCAACAGAAAATACAAGTGTTTGTACGTGTACGTGTTTAAACCAGAGGGAGGAAACCAGGCGTAGAGACGCAAACTAACTCCCACCTTCTTTGGTTTTTATCTTTATCGGTTTGACTGGACGAAGTTGACGCGTGGACCAGATTATTCCTATTATTGGTCTGAAACCAGATCAGGTCTTGGACTGAGGTGGGTACCTGGTCTGGGTCCTCCTGGTTCAGATGAACCTGGATCGGTCTCCAGTTGATGTGAATGAGCTGAACTCTTCCAGTTTATCGCAGGTTCAACCATCTGCGTTTCCACCGATGGCGTTAATGCGCATTTGAACATTGAACAGACAAAAAACTCAGTGACTTCTTTAGTTCATTCTATTGTCGAGTGGATTTTTACTTTTTTTGAGGACAAATAAATGCGCATGAATGGGGAAAAATCTCAAATAGTGGAACTAAGTGAATGAACTGTAACTCCTGTAGATGTTTGGTGTCCACAGCGCCACCGTCTGGAGACACTTCAGCCGTTTACGCCTTCATCAATTTGCACTTTGGCTTTTGCGAATTTTCTAAAATTGTTTCAAATGACTGTGAATGGAAACGCAGACTGACGTCCACTAACAGTCGTCTACGTTTCGGCGTCTTTACAACGTGGTATCATGAAATCACATAAATACACACCACTTTGAATCGGTGCGTTATCTGTTCACATTATAAGCTCACGTAGTGTTAGAGTTCTGGTTGTGTGAACCGCAGATCTTGGCGTAAATTGACACGCAATCAGAAAACGTTGAATAACACGCAAAAGGTGGAAAAATGCGTCGGTATTGCACATCAAATGCCATAAGAACTGCTGTTACATACAATGCGATTTCTTGAGCTCATTGTCTGTGTTTGTGCGTAATTCCACTTTCATGCAACGGTTTCCACATTTCTGTCCCGAACCCTTAATGAATCTGCATTTTATCCAAAAAAACGCACAAACCTGTGTCTGCGAACACAGTTAATGAACTTTACTACAAAGCAGTCGTGTGGTTTTTGTGGGACGGCGGCCGCTGGCAGCGTCATGTGACCTGCTGAACCAATGGCCGTCCTCCTGTCGTTGTTTACAAAGCCATAGGAGAGAAATGAACCGGACGAAAAGACGAAAAAGGGACAGAGGGTTAATGTGACGAACAAACACCTCCTGAAAACCAGTTTATTTATAACGAAACGTGAAAAGCCATGATTTATTTAAATATGAAGAACCAGAAAAAAAACTAACATCTAATTAGAGTCACTGATCAAAAAATACAAGTTTATTTTCATTTATTCAACGCTTTCTCAGTTTATTACCAATAGAAATAGGAATAAGTGTCAGGAAACATCTGAAGTTCATGAGTTCACATTTACAAGGTTTTACTTCTTGTAATTCTAAGACACTCAAAGGTCAGTAAAAACCTGCAGTTACTGTTTACAACCAAGTTCAACAGTTACATGAATGATATAAGTGTCAAATAATTATGGATAAAGTGTCAGAATATGGATAAACTTTTACTCATTGTGTGAAGTGTTTGGTATTTAATTCAAATATTTTATAAGAGAAAATATAACAAACAGAAACAATGGAAATGATCTGTATTGAATGACTGAATTGTTCCCTTTTGTCTCTAAATCAAAATTAATAATGACTAGTTTTATTAAAGGTATCATTTTGAGAGAAAATTTTAATGTTGACAAAATATTGAGAAATTCTGACAATTTGGAATTTTGAAAAATATCTTTGGAGCAAATATGTGGAAATATTGACAAACTAGTTCTGAGAAATTATTTGAAAAATCTTAAACTTAATTAAAACTGTATAATTATTGCAATGTACCAAGTTAGTTAATAATCACTACTTCAGGTATCGAATTATGACAAAGATATACAGAAAATGTTTGATTAAAACTTAATGTATTAACAGAAAAGAACTGGACGTGTTTCTGTAGATTAACTTTTTTTTTTGTTCGTAACATTTGTAGAAAACAGTTTGAGGTGTTTCTTTAAACTAATTCTCTTCGTTTAACCACAAACTTACTTTGACTTATATTTCCATGAATGTGCTTCCGTTAAAACGGTTCATAACCAAATGTGATTTATCGGGTCATTTCTACCGGTTGCATTTCTCTCACATCGTCATTTCTAAAGGAGGATGTTCACCGTGTCGGTTTGTAGATGTAGCATGTCAGACATCGTAGACGCCGCTCTGCATCACATAGGAACATTTAGTATTTGTGAAAAGTGGTTGTGTGGTTCCACATGCGGAGAACAGCGGCCTCTACAGGCTGTGAAGTGAAAAACAGTGAAAGAAGGGAAACGTTTGAAAAAGAGGGACCTAACTTTAATTAACAAAAAAAACAAAGGGTTTCTTTGAATTTTGAGGTCTTTTCTGTTTATTTCATTTGTAGATGTTTAGGCTGGTGTTCCTCAGGGAACAGACCTTGGTCCTCTTACGTTTTAAGGCATAGGCGGGTTCAGGGGTGTTTTTAAAGTCTGTTATTGCATTTACATGGTTTATTTGAACGCAGATGTTATTTTGACAGGGAAACGTCAGGAGTTTTCTTTGTTTTTAACAGACTTTTCTTTTTAGCCTCGATGAACTGATGCCGATGAGGAAGTTCATCTCAGTGTTTGGATTTGATGCAATACTTTTGATAAAATGTGCCCTTTTTGTAATTCAGCGCGCTAAACATGTATTTAATAAGATGTACAAAGTGCTGGAGTTCAATGTGAAAATCAACATCAGTGTAAACTCTGTGACCAACGACAGTTCTGAGTGGATTCTTGCTAACGTCGTACCCGGTGGCGGCGATGGCGGTGATGGCTGCCGTTGATGGTTCTGGCCCGTGTCGATCACAGCAGCGTCTGAATGTCCATCACGCCAACGTAGAACTGTCTGCGATAACGATACAAACACGGAGCCCACAGACATAGTATTTGTTTTTTAATGACCTGTTTGAGTCAGGTACTTTTTAGTGTAAAAATTAAAATCAATAAATGTTGACAACTACCCACCTGTGCCTGCGGAGTCTGGTTATTGGTTAGATTTGATGAGTGTCAGAATAATAGTCAGTATTACAGAGGTCGCACTGAGTATAAGGAAGAAAAGAACGAATGTTACTTATACTGTTTGTTTCTAGGGCGGGGCCAAGGGTCCCAGATGGACCGCCCACTTCTATTTGATCCATACCTTTAAACCAGACCAGTTTAGAAAAATATTCACATTATTGTAAAGGTCCAAATGCATCTGAAACAGACTCAAAGGGAAACATTTACTTTAAATATTAATCAATGAAAAATATCTAAAACTACTGCTTCACAGATGGACAAAAAATGAACGTGTTTTTTCCCAGAATTCCACAGTTCTCTACAGTGAAGTTCCTCTGACGTTTTCCTCCTCAAATGTATTCAGTGTTTCCCTTAAAGCCTCTATTTTAACCCAATAATTGGTTCGAGGACACAAATA
>JAPTYQ010000029.1:25951996-25963477 GCA_029814465.1 Ostorhinchus cyanosoma
GGTTAATCTTATAAATGTGAGGACAGATTAGGTTGAGTCTGTAGATGATCTGGGACTGAAACGCTTCCACTCACACTGGGCAAAATCTAAATCTGACCAAGTGTATTTTTCTCATTTCTTGTTCGAATATCTCATCACACTTAAAATAAGACAGAATCACCTAAAGAGGAACTTTTCAGTCAGATAGAAGAACTGATTTTAGTGAGATAATTTTCACGTATCCACTGGCAGATTTTTTGGGTTGAATTCAGAAAAAAATGTATAATAATTAAGCAAAAAAGATACAAAATCTGCCAATGGAACAAGTGAAAATGATCTTGCTCAGATTTCTTAAATCAGATTTTCCAGATCTATAGTCTCTAGATCAGTTCTTCTATCTGACTGAAAAGTTCCTCTGTAGGTGATTCTGTCTGATTTTAAGTGTGATCAGATATTTTGACTAGAAATGAAGGAAATAATATTAGTAAGAATCAGATTTTTCCAGTGCAAAAACATAAATGTCTGTGAATGTTAGAACATCTGTGTGTGTTTTCAGAACCATCTACAGACTAATACTGAATCCTCTGCTCAGTGAAGCTGCAGCTTCAGTGATGTGATCATAGTCCAAAGGACATGTGAGTGAAAAAAGCCTCCATCTGTGTCTAATGGACTTAAAATGAAGGTCTACCCACTGATTTTTGTTTAACAGAATTGCAGAACTTTGTTCCACTAAAACTCTCCTACTGACTGAATGAATGAATGAGGAAATGAACCACGGTATGTGTCTGAAAGTGGGCGGAGCCACAGAGAAACTCAGGGTTTCACTGACAAAACCTGCTCCAGACCAGGTTAGATTATCAGAGTCTGTTACTATGGTAACTGAAACAAAGTTTAAGTTACCTCCCATTGTGAAACGGAAAACTCAGGGTTTTCCTCATTCCAGGGTTAACAAACCCAGTGTTGTCATTAAACCCACTTTGAGAAACAGACCCCTGGTTTAAGTAGACCAGATTTAAGTAGACTTGATTTATGTAAACCTGGTCAAAGTAACTCTGGTTTAAGTAGACCTAGTCTAAGTAACCCTGGTTTCAGTAAAAGTTATTCAAGTAAACATGGTCTTAACAACCCTGGTCTACATTACTCTGGTTAAAGTAAACCTGGTCTGAGTAAACCTATTTTAAGCAACCCTGATCTAAGTAGCATCAGATTAAGTAACCCTGGTTTCAGTACCCCGGTCTAAGTAAACCCAGTTTAACTAACCCTTGTCTAAGTAAACCCAGTTTATGAGACCCTTGTTAAAGTAAATCCAGTTTAAGTGACTCTGGTCTAAGTAAACCCAGTTTAACCAGCCCTGGTCTAAGTAAACCCAGTTTATGTGACCCTGGTCTAAGTAAACCCAGTTTAAGTGACCCTGGTCTAAGTAACCCTGGTCTGACCTGTAGGGCGGGCGTCTCTTCTCCCCTGCGAACTGGAACAGGTCGTCCCTGAAGAACACCGGGACCTGATAGTCGTCCAGGAGTTTGCGGCGTTTGGCGTGCTCGCCATAGCTGCTGTCGAAGATGTAGAGTGGGCTGTCGTCGCGGGTGTTCTCTAGATATTCCACGTAGTATTTCATCTTCATCTTCACCGAGTAGCCATCGTTGTCCTCGCCGCACTTGAACTTCTGGTTGCGGTATTTGCGTTTGAGGCGCTCCAGAGTCCATTTCTCTCGCGCTGGCCAGTTGTCCTGGCAACCGAGCAGGACAACGGGTTTGTATGGACGCTCAAAGCGCTGGATGAACTCGTCCGGGCTGAGACGGATGGCATCCACGCGCTCAACGTTGTCCTGGAAGACAAACGGCGTGAGGACAGGTTCACATTCACACTGGGTAACACCAGGTAAAGGGGCTGATGGGAAATATAGCTCAAGTGAAATATTAAAACCTTTATGTCATTATATTACCACACAAAATATAGTCTTTATTTTGTATTTTCGCAACAGTTTCTATTCTTTTATAACCATGTATAGATGTTTCAGCTGTTTCCTGTTACACATAAATATGCATGTTTGGTTTGGAGAAACTTCAAAATTAAATCACCATCATAAAAGCCTTAAAAAAACAGAAACACAGTCATGGAGCACATGAAGGAGGTTCACGTCACCAAAATACAGTCAAAAAATGACAAATGCTTGCTTCTCAAATCTGCCTCCAATGCTGCCTTCAGGTGCTGTCGAGAATATGTTTTCCACGAGTGAATTAAAAATTACCAGTGCGTTGTGTTCAAGTGCTTCATGGAGACCTGATATTTGGGTTAAACCGTTTTAGACATGTTCATTCATCTGATAAAGCATTTATTTGTTTTTTTAATTTGCAAACTGTGTAAAATCTAAACATGTAAAGTCATCTGCTAACAGTAGCAGAACGTTCATAAAACCAATGCTTATCATTGACCACGAATTCCTTGTTGATTGATGCCATATTGAAAAAGTCATTTTAATCTCGTCTATCTCCATTTTTGGAAAATACAACAAGGTGCAGTTTTCCAGTTTATAACTAGAATTTACTATGATTTCCATAGCACCTGAAGGCAGCATTAGTACATGTTTAACAGCAGTCTTTCAAAACTAACAACAAACAACTAAATCTAATGGATTCCGCAAATGTTTTTTTTTCCTTCATAAAAATGACAAACTTGCTTCTCTATAAAGCACATTCGTCCAGATTTCTGTCCTAGAGGAGTCCTAACAGCAGATGTTTGGGATTTCCAGACATTTTAGAGAAAAAACAACAGTGAAGTAACAACAATAACTACTAATTTGTAACTGTTATGAAACTGAATGAACATGTCAGTGATTTTTCAATAAATACAAAGAATAGTTTCCTCTTATTTTACGTCAGTCCCTGAAACATTTATAGGTTTTATTAAACATTAATATTTAACAAAAGGTATATGAAGAAAGTGAAATAGTCCATGACCAGGGTTTCCCCCAGTGCATTATCGCCAGGCTTTACCTACACCCCCCCCACGACGTGCAACCACATTGCACCACCAGGCTTAGCGCGATTTCTGGGGGAAACCCTGCATGACCTTTTAGAAACTATGGATTTCTTCACACTTAAATGTACAAAAGTCAATGTTAATATGAAATATTTGAATCTGGAAAAGCTAAAATTTCAGTCTCCTAAAAAAACAGCCTTTCATCCAGAAAGAAACAAAGATTTGTCTATTGTCTTGTTTTTCTTTTCTTTGTGACTTTTGTCTATTGTCATCTATCAGTTTTTTGTTTTCTTTCATTCATGGTTATTGTTTTTGTTTGTCTTTTTTTGGGGGGGGGGGTTGCCAATTGTTTTTTTTTTTATTATTATTTTTGGTGATTTGTAGTTTTGTGTTGTGATTTTATATGTAAAAATAAAAATGAAAAAATTATAATAATAAAGTAAAAAAAAACAAACAACCAATCATTTCACGTACTTCTTGATATTGACCAGCATATTTTCCCCTCTAACACAGTATTTTTTTAATCTCTTGGAAACAGGGGAAAACTCTTGTATGATTATCAATACTATATCACAGCCAAATCCAAATGCATAAATGTAAATTTACATATTAAAAAAACAATTTGTTGCAAATAAAGAGGATTAAAATCAACTGTAAATAGTTTTGTATGGATCCTTACAAGCATTAAAATGTACGGCTTAAATACATTTTTATGGTTAATTTGTAAAGAAAGTGCTCTACAAAAGCCCTTTTCTGACAGTTGCAAAAAATGCAAATGTATATCTCATGACTTATTAAATCACAAAAATACAGGGAAACTCAAAATTAGTGCCTCAAAGTAATAAAATGTTTAGAATGAAGATGTTATAGTGCTACTATTATTCTAATGGCATTTTCTATTATTTAGAGATACTAAGCTGTGTTGTCTTTTCTTTGTCATCTTAGTTCTATAAATGTACGTCTATGTCCTGAAATCAGCTTTTAGTTCTGTTTTTCAGTCTATTCAGATGCACTGATTCATCTAAAAGCTGCTTTAGTTTTCTGAGCTTTTTTTTTTTTTTTTACACCGTTTTATCCCCTTGTATTGGTGTTATTTACTGCTTTCTGTGTTTTTAAGAGTGTTGCTTAAGGTGCGAGGTGTGGCTGGAGTTCAGGTATTGTTTCTAGTTTTGTCCACACCGGTGCCTACGTGACCAGCTGCATTGCTCCTGTTATCTCCGTTAGCTTAGCTTACTATGACCAGCTGCACTGCTCCTGTTAGCTCCGTTAGCTTAGCTTACTATGACCAGCTGCACTGCTCCTGTTAGCTCCGTTAGCTTAGCTTACTATGACCAGCTGCACTGCTCCTGTTAGTTCCGTTAGCTTAGCTTACTCTGACAGTTACCTTTACGGTGCGGTGCGACAGGTCGAAAGTCTCATGGTAGCCGTGTTTTATCCAGTCTAACGAGTCCTTCAGCTCGGGCCTGGCGCTCCTTTTGGCCTCTTTAATCCTCTTCTTACTCTTATGGTTCATCCCTGCTCCTAGCTTTAACGAGAAAGCGTGTTTTTCGCCGCTCAGCTAACAGCTAGCTACAGAGCTAACCTGCGCTCACTACAGAAACACATTAGCCGTTAGCCTGCACTGCTACCCGGCTAGCTGCGGCTTTCTAACACTCTCACCTGTTGATAAGACAAGAAAACCACAACTCTGACACTGCCAAACACACCCAGGCGTCTCTGCTAACAATTACAACAAATACTTTTACAACCTGTTTGGGCGGGACAGTTTAATGAACAACTAGCTAACAGCAGCAGCTAACTGCCTGACACAATGCTTTTGCGACTGTTTGACACTGGTAGAGTCCGCCCCTTGCGAGAGCACAGAACTCCCATTGGCTAAAAGATTTCCCGCCAGGCATATGCATAGATGTGATTGGCTTTCACCGAAGTCACTCTGATGTTTTGTTTTTTCTAATGCGGAAATAGATTATGCGTGGATCGTATGAATAGTGGAGCAACGTAAACACCGCAGGAATTTATCAAAATGAGCTATTTATCAGATGCAGGAGCATCGGAAAAACGGCCGACTATTTCATAACTATAATTAAAAGCTAAGATGGCTGACAACGAGGCCGAAACACCCTGCATAACCTACAAAGAGTTCAAGTTTGAAGAAATTGGGGAAATCCGTTCGGAGTCCCTGTGTGTGTCCATCCCAGAGGTGTGTTGAGTTCATTCATACATTAATAACCTGCATTTATTCAAATTGTATCTGTATCCGCTGTTTTCATGAGTACAAGTCACTTTAAACCAGAATTTACATCACCTTTAGAGACTCTTATCTCACCACATCCAACAGAACCGCATTGAAATAGTCTTATATTTAAAGGTGTAAAAGTGGTTTTGACTGGTCTGAATAAGGGCTAACAGGTTTTATACAATACTTTCGATCGCCCTATTGATTTCGGCATGTATTTAATACAACTGAAAACATGCATTAAACTATAAAGAGGACGTAATATTGCAGATTGATCCTTAATACAGTATTCATGTAATATATTCACCATTTCTGCAGAATGAGCTCAATGGAAACTAAGAGAATGACTCCAAAAACAAACCAGTGGGACTATTTTACTACATAATGCACATTTTAACTACATTTGGCAAAAAAATTGTTGAATACTGTTACGGGGAGAAGGTTTGGGATGTATTCACAGTGTGTCTGATACTTTAGTTTACTCTGACAGTTACCTCTGAGTCCCTTTTTCCACCACTGGATATCAAACATGCAGACCCATTTTTAGATGTAGTTCTTGTGCAACAGTGAACCAGGACAGAACCAGGACAGTCCCACAGGACTGGGGACAGAGACGCTTTCTACTTATGTAATCTGTAATCGTTTTTATGCTACAAACACAGAGGCCTGGGTAACTCGATTTCACTCTATCATGTGTTCTATCTGTCTGAGTTCTTTTTGCAGGTCCAGTCTAACTGTGATTTTCTCCTCAGGTACTGGATCCACATTATGGGATGTACGTGTGGCCCAGTGCGGTGGTTCTGGCTCAGTATCTATGGAAACACAGAGAAGAGCTGAGATCCAGGACGGTGCTGGAGGTGATCTAATCTGTAGGTTCTCAGACAGTTCTGCTTCTGGGTCCACATGTGACGCTGGTTCTGTCTCCTCAGCTTGGTGCCGGTGCCAGTCTTCCCGGCGTCGTGGCGGCTCATTGCGGTGCGAAGGTGATCCTTTCCGACTGCGATACAAAACCTCTGACTCTGCAGAACTGTAGGCGGAGCTGCGACGCCAATGGTCTGTCGGAGGTCCAGGTCCTAGGTCTGACCTGGGGGGACATTTCACCGGACCTGGTCCTGCTCCCAGAACTAGACCTCATCCTGGGATCAGACGTGTTCTACGAGCCCAAAGGTCAGATGGAACCCACCACGCGAACCCACCCACATATGTTCAGGCATGATCTAAACCTGTCCATGAAATGTTCCAGACTTTGAAGATGTTCTGGTGACGGTCGCGTTCCTGCTCCGAAAAAACCCCAAGGCTCAGTTTTGGACGACGTACCAGGAAAGAAGGTACAGCTGCTTTGGCCTGCGTGGAATTATGGGATATGATCTTTAAATAGAAACAGGAAGCATTGATTTAGAAGGAAAGTAGTTTTTGATTCGTCCAAATGGTGGAAACATTCCCTAAACATCCAGAAAGGTTCTTAAAACCATCTGACAAATTACCTCAGTGGTTCTCCATCCCCTAGAACCTGAACCAACATGAATTTGACGGCCCAGTTCTAGAGTATCCATCCACATACCCTCCATGAACATTGTAGCACGACTTCGCTGCAGGTTTTCCACAGGATGTCGAGGAGCAGAACCTCAGTGATGGTGTTTGACGTTGACCTACAGGAGCAGGTCGTGAGTTCTTTCTAATCTTTGTTGTGTTTCAGCGCCGACTGGTCGCTGGAGGCATTGCTCCACCGGTGGAACCTGAACTGCATCGACGTCTGTCTGGATACATTCGATGCTGATAAACCGGACCTGGCAGGATCGAGTCTACCAGGAAGTCACAGCATCCAGATGATGATCATCACCCAGAAGACGTAACAGTACCTGGGGGGGGGGTGTTGATGGGACCAGAACACATGAAAGAAAGCTCAACGCAACAAAAACTTCCATCACAGAACAATCACAGAAGGTGGATGGAGACGACACAGAGTTTTTTAACCCAGAACAAGAGCATTTATCAGATTTAATAAAAAAAAAGCCTTCAGCAAACTGTTTAACTTTTTTTTCAGCTTATGTCATAAAGACATTCATCTATGGACCTGATCCAGGTTCCAGGTCTGGGCTCAGGTCACGGTAACTGTTTGGTGGATGGTTCTTCAGACTCGACCAAAAGTTTTATCTGTGACAGAATTCATGTTTTTCCACACAAGGTCGAATGGAGGTTTTTTCATATCGTTCCTGAGGCGAGTTCAGGTGGAAGACCTGGTTCAGTTTTCAAATCTGTAGGAACCAAAGTGTTCAAGAAAAAAGAAACTGAGTTACTCCTCCAGAGGTTTTCTGAAGGAGGAGGAGTTTAAAAGTTCTGTTCCCTCAGAGCAGGAGGGGGAAGGTTCTGTCCAGCTTCAGGTTCTGTGAAGGTCTCCAGACGCTGCTCAGATGTTTTGTCATATTAGTAGAAACTGATGATTGACTCTGGGCGTTTGTTCGAGGCTGGAGTTTGACAGGAGGCGGTAGAAGGTGAGGAGGAGGAGGAGGAGGACTGTGGTTTTCCTGTTTGTAGGTGGGAGGATGTTGAGACGGTTGCAGCCGTGTTTGTTCACACGGCGCTGAGGGCGACGGCGCTCCGAGGTGTCGCAGTCGCACCTTCTGATTGGTCCGAGGTGAAGCTGCCGAGAAAAGGCCGATCTGATGATCAGCCCACACAGAGCTGAGAACCTCCAGCAGCTCTTTGGTTTGTGACTCATGCACCAACCAGCGTCTTCGAAAACTTCTACCGTCTCCGCAACCAGGCAGACGTGAAGGTCTCAGGTTTCCACCAAACATCAGAGCTTCTGTGGCGGGAGCTTAACGAGCGCCGGCCTCTGATTGGATCACAGAGGAGGGGACGGTTTGTGGAGCCGCCGTCAGAGAGGCGGCCACGAAGACGACGAGGAAGACGCTCCTTCAGACATGGCGGATGTTTGGTTACAGTAGTTGCCTCATGTGGACCAGAACCAGAACCCGGACAGACCCTCAGACCTGCTACGCCCCGAAAAAACAGACCCGTAACCTGTAGACCGACCCCAGGTGAGTCTGCCACCTTTCATGGACAGGAACATGGTGTAGCAACTGCATGTTCTTCCCAGCATGCATCTGAAGCATGAGGAAGACGAGAAGGCCCAGGTTCAGGACCTGAGACCTTCTGGAGGATCAGGTTCAGCAGGTTTAGTGGACTTGATCTCCTCAAAGACCAGAGTTCTGACTCCACAACATTTATCTGAGGAAGGAGTTTATTACATCTGGGAACATGTGATGGAAAAGTCACTGGGAAAAAAAAGGTCAAAAAATACCAGAAATACTGCAGTCAGAAGGTACTTTTACTGTGTAACGGAGTTTAAATACGTATGATTAGGTACTTTATAGAGTACTTTCATTTTCTACATTTATACTTAACTCCATAACATTATTCTTAAAAAAAAAAACAGCCTGAAAATACTATAAATACTAGTGATTGACTTTTACTGTATAACTGTATGTACATATATATATATATATATATATATATAAGGTACTTAATAGAGTATTTCTGCAGAGACAAATATTCAACTTTTTTACTCCATTGGTTTTTCAGGCAGAAAATCACCATCAACTTTTGATGCATTAAAAAAAAAAAAACCCAAACACTTGTCAGTCACTGAAACAACTAAATAGGATCTAAAATAAAAATTACTATGATTCAAATCCACTGTGGATACTTTTACTGCAGTTTTTTTTACACATGTACACTGTAAAAACTCTGACCCAGTGTATTTGTGTCATTTCAGTCCAAATATCTGATCAGAGTTAAAATCCGACAGGATCACCTCCAGAGGAACTGTTCAGTCAGATAGAAGAACTGATCTAGAGACTATAGATCTGGAAAATCTGACTGAAGGAATCTGACCAACATCAGTTTCACTGGTGGATTTTTTTTTTTTTTAGTCAAGCAAAAATATCTTTTTTTTTTTAACTTGTTTTTAGAGGTTCATTTTTACAGTGTGTAGCAATTTCTTGGCAAGTTTTTTTTGTCTATTTGGATGAAAAATAAGACCAATGTTCTAGAAATTAGGCTTTTTCACTTCATTTTTTACAGCGTTGAGGTTGTGCACCTGCACATTTATACTTTTTACAAACTCACTCGACTCGTGTGATTTTAAAGAAAAATCATTGGAATAAATGACTGAATGGTCTCCAGATCCACCAATAATCAACATGAATGAGTTTATCTCCAGGTTCTAACCCTCTGAACGCTCTGACTCCATCCTGTTCTTCAGTTCATGTTCTAGCTCTTTGAGGATTTCCTGTATTTGCAGCAGATTGGGTTCATGTTGTCTGACAGCTTTAACCACTTATTATTTACTCTGAAAGACACATACTCATTCTTTCAACACATAATCCAAACCAATACTGGTTCTTTTACTTCAAACTGTCCTCAAGCCTGTAGAACAGAACAGTTATGTGATCATTTGTTCCTAAAAATGTCAAAAATCAGCTGAATTTGTGCAGAAGTGTCGCTCCACACCTTCTGTTTAGGAGAAAATCAGGTTAGTTTCTGGTGCTACTTTTATTTTCTGTCTCTGAACTGATGTGTATCTGCTTTTTCATCTGGTTGCTGTGAATGTGCAGAACTTCCTGGACTGTTTTTCATCTTCTCGTCGATACTTGAAGTCAAACGCCAACACAGTCGATGAAACACAAATAAATGAGATATAACATGGACGTTTCCGGGGAAATGCCTCCAAACAGACGGAGTTTTACTGGAAGAAGCAAAAACTGAGCTGGTTCAGTTCAGGAAGCAGTTCACCAGTAAAAGGCTGAAAACCGGCCTGAGTCTGGAAAGAAACCGATAAAACAAAAAAAAAAAAACCTGAACATGTTCCTCAACGGGTGCCACAGATAGAACCCGTACATCTGTTCTGTTTGGATCAGAA
This sequence comes from Ostorhinchus cyanosoma, assembly GCA_029814465.1. NCBI lineage: Eukaryota > Metazoa > Chordata > Actinopteri > Kurtiformes > Apogonidae > Ostorhinchus > Ostorhinchus cyanosoma. The sequence goes on from JAPTYQ010000029.1 coordinate 25,962,115, forward strand.
CCAGTTGAATGTGTGAGGTTCTCAGGTTCTGTTCTATGTTCCCATCCTGTGGTCTGGAGGCAGATCAATCTAACTATGGAAGTGGGCGGGGCTTTCACTGAACCCATCCAATCACAGTCCATCTATGACTTCTATCAGTGATCAATAGGAACTAGACTGAGATCTGGAACCAGTTACACGTTCGAAACCATCAACATTTGAACCAGAAGAAGGAACGGAAAAGTTAGAAGATTTAACTTCGTCAACATTTGAACCAGAAGAAGGAACGGAAAAGTTAGAAGATTTAACTTCGTCAACTTTGAACCAAAGAAGAAACAGATCAAACTAGAAATGAATGCGACAAAGATTCACTGAAGAACGAAACCGATAACGATGAAGACGACACCTAAGAAGTCTAATGTTGGACGCTGTCGAACCCATCCCATTCGGTCCGGTTTGACCTGAACCAGGTCTTCCAGAGTGGATCCTCCTCTGGATCCTGATCTGGACCTGGTCTCAGTCTCTGAACTGGTCAAACTTGGTACTTTTATAGGACATGATCATCAGCAAAGAACTGAAGAACCTGAAGACGTTAAAGAATGGATGAACCCACCAGAGTCCAGAACCAGGACACGGAGACCAACCAGAACTAAAACTAAACCCACCAGAGTCCAGAACCAGGACACGGAGACCAACCAGAACTAAAACTAAACCTGGTTCAGACTCAAAACAACCAGAAAACAGTTGAATTCAATAAAACTAAAACTATTTCTGTATGTTAATGAGACACATGAGTTAATTAAGCTGTTACTGTTATTGTCATTAATATAAAAACCATAGTTAACATTAACATCATTAGTAAACATGAGTTAACTGTTAATTACCCTGGTAGTTAATGCTTATTAGTCAATATGATGTGGTTTCAACAGGTTACGCTCTTTTGAGCAGCCACTTGTGAACCGTTCTGGTCTTCCTCTTCCACTTCCTGTCTGACCTGGTTCTGCTCGTTCTGATTGGTCGACTGTTCTCCTTCAGTCACTTCAGACGTTTCTGAGGTGGAACCAAAATAAACCTTTGGGTTCAACGCAGAGCTGACAGAAGAGGAGGGCGGAGTTTACAGCGTTCTGCTCCATTCTGTTCTGATAACTGATGAAATGACATGAGTGGAAGCCGTTGTTATGACCCTTTCTCCCCCAGACCTGTAGGGGCGCTGTGTCCTCTGTTCTGTTCATTTTCAGGAAGTGGCTGATTGGTGGAACCACAGATGAGCTGCCATTTCAAAATGCTTCTGGATCCAGCAGTCGGCGCTCTCTCTCTCTCTCTCTCTCTCTCTCTCTCTCTCTCTCTCTCTCTCTCTCTCTCTCTATCTCTCTCTCTCTCTCTC
>JAPTYQ010000029.1:26069368-26080796 GCA_029814465.1 Ostorhinchus cyanosoma
CCCCCCCCCCCCCCCCCCCCCCCCCCCCCCCCCCCCCCCCCCCCCCAGCAGAGTAGCCCAGACAACTCTCTCCCCAGACATTTCTACCAGCTCTTCCAGCGGAATCCTGAGGTGTTCCCAGACCAGACATAGAATCCCTCCAGCATGTCCTGGGTTGGCTTTGAGGTCTCCTCCCGGTTGGACACGCCCCAAAACCATCCAAGAGGCATCCCCACAAGATGCACCACCTCACCTGGCTCCTCTGGACACGAAGGAGCAGCGGCTCCACTCTGAGCCCCTCCTAGCTGTCTGAGCTCCTCCCCCTATCTCTAAGGCTGATCCCGCCCACCCTGCGAAAGAAACTTATTTGGCTGCTGGTACTCATGAGCTTGTTCTTTTGGTCATTACCCAGAGCTCATGACCGCAGGTGAGGGTCGGAACGTAGATCGACTGGTAAATGGAGAGCTTCTCCTTTCAGCTTAGCTCGCTATTCACCACAATGGGCCAGTTTATCGAGTCCAATCCTCACCAGGAACAAGTCCGACTAACTACCGGGTACACGGACCAGACTTGCACTCCTTCGGTACAGGGACTGAACGGCTGCTAGCCAGGGGCCATCCACCCCGTAGTCCTGGAGCACCTCCCCGGGGACATGGTCGTAAGCCCTCTCCAAATCCACAAAACACAGGTGGACTGGATGGGCAAAGTCCCATGCCCCCTCCAGCACCCAGAAAGGGTAAAGAACTGGTCCACGGTTCCAGGCCCCATCAAATGTAGTTTTCTTTTTACAGCTAAAATACAACTATCAACAACAGAAACAGCAAAAACACAGATAAAAAGTGGAAAAACCACCAGAACCCACTAGTAGAACACTCCAACAGCACTATCACTATTATATATAATTATTTACATGAATTCACTACTAAAATGCTGATAAATGTAATATAAATCTTCCGTGTCTCTCTCACCGACTGCAATCTGCTGCTCTAAGCACCGCCCACTTCCACCTCTCCCCGTCAGCCAATGCAGACCTCTACTTTAATGTGTTCTAGACCAATAAAAAGAACCCGATCAAGGATAAAAGATGAGGTTTGGATTCTGTCAATAAACAGTTCAGTCATTACGTAATTTGAATAATGGCGGTGCCAGAGACACACCCACCCTACAAGGGTTAATGAGGCTTCGTTAGTGACAGTGGTTACCTCATTGGTCTGTTTGCCGCTGTAGGACATTTTCTTGATGGCCACCACTTCATTGTTGCGCACATCTCGGGCCTTTTGGAAACAGAACACAGACAGAATTAAAATTCCGACAGAAACAGGGTCAAAGGTCAGAGCTCGTCCTCTGAGTCTGATCAGTGCAGGACAGATGTCATCCACGTTACCGTGGAAACCACACGTGACCTCATTTTAATCCCAAACCTATTGATGGGCTTGAAAGCTCTTAATGGGCCGGTCCCTAAATGCAGAAACCGTCTGCGCTGTTCGTCTGATAAACCCTTAAATTCACCGGTCTCTCTCTGACAAACTGGAAATATTGGGTTTTATTTCCAGTTGGGTCCCCGGAGCCGCTCGCCCACTAAACCTGCAGCCGCTGCCTTTGTTTTCACACAGGGTTATTTTCAGATGCTGCCAGTGCAACACTCACAGACGCTGGAATTCACTCTGAGTGGGCTTCAGGCCTCGTCAAACTGTGGATGGGACTCGTAAAGGGTTGAGCATCACCACCGTTCAACCTAAAAATTAAGCTATCGGCTCCTTCCACTGCAGACATAAATGTGAAAGTAGGATTTATTACCTTAATTCAGCTCCAATAAATAATAATAACACAACCTCAGACTGTGTCTTTAGAAACTCCACAATCAAAGGTAGTTCAGTTTAAAAAGTAAAGTAATATTTGCATCTCACATTCCTATATTTGTTGAATTTTCCTCCAACTCATTTAATTCAGGTTCTACATTCAGACCAATCTGATCTAAAGTGGATCAGAACCAGTGACATAAGAACAGAACAACCTATAAATAATGACTGTTTTAAAGTGAAAAACAAGTCTAATTACACTAGGAAAAGGTCAATACCTGAGCTACCATGTACAACCTGAAATGCATTAAGTGTATGTAAGTGCAATTTCTCATCTTATTATTATTATTAATCTACAAATACACAAAATATTTAATTACAGGTAAAATATTTGTCAAATTGCACTTATTTCTTTAGAAATTTGAGGTTATTCACATTTTATTGTGAAAATTGTAAATATTTTCATAATGTACTTTACTTTTTTATTTATTTCAAATTAGTATTAAAACCAAACAACAAAAGGATTATATAAAAGAAAGTCCAACATTTGAAAAGAAGCAGGATGCAGTTTAACTTATAAACCCCCCCAATCCTTCTACTGACCTTAAATTCATGTCAGATTCCATAAGTAACTCAAAAATCCTACGCAAATCAGACTAAATTGCTCTACATATCAAGGATAGACTCCATTTTGTAGCAGCATTTCACATAAAAGTAAACTCTGTCCTTATCATAGCAGTAATAGTACACATATCAAAAACAAAAATAACCAACCCATTTCATAAAAATAACGCACAAGTCGCCAAACTTTCCATTTCTTAGCAGTAATATACATATCAAAATTAAACTGTCCATTTCACCATATTTACTCAACATACTGGATTTAATTGTCTTTTTTGAATGTGTTATTTGATTTAAATTGCCTTTTTTCATATTAAGCCGAGGAGAAAATATGTAGTTATTATTTATGGTTTATTATAATATTTTAATTGAAGTCACATTGAACAAAATAAAAATGTAAATGTACTTACAAACCTGAGCCTTGAACAAAAAATCTGAATAATAGGAACAAACTGAAGTGTCTTAAGAGAAGTCAGTAAAATTGTAACAATATTCTGTCTTTTATTAAATGTTTTGTGTATTTGTTGATGCAGTGTGAAATGTAAGTTATGTTCATGTGTAAGTGATAAGTGGAGGTAAAATTTCATTAATGCTGCATTTATTTGTCTTAAGACATTTGGGTTCGTGTGATACACATTTTTAAAGGATAATATGTAGATATAAACATGTTCATAATGTAACGTTTTCACAGTTATTATTTTGCTGGTTCTGACCCACTTTAAATCATATTGAGCTGGATGTGGAACCTGAACTAACAGGAGTTGGACAGACCTGCTTTAGATCCTCAGCTCCACATCCAGCCTGAAAACACACAACTCAAGCCAAAGCTGTGTTCACCCTCAGTATACTGATGCACAGTGATGCACATGGTCTATTTTTGTGCCGGTCTCTAATGGCCTTTTAAGGATCCTCTGAAAGGCAGACGTTGGTGAGAACAGTGTGGAGGTGTGGGTCGACCACAGCTTCCACATCATAATACAGGACAGGTGAAATGAGATGCACAGCACGCACTGCTTTTATAATGATGTGCAGAGAAATTCATGAGCTTAGATTCCTTATTAATGCTAAAATGCAGATGAGACGCTGTAAACCCACACAGACTGGCCTCCTGGGTTCAGAGCGTTCATCCAAAGAAAAGATCCAGATCTAAACCAGATAACCTCTGTCTACTTGATCCACATCAGGGAGGCCCTGCTGACATCAGCTCCTGACCAACAGGAGGGTCTCATCTGGGCTGAGTTAAAGGCAGTGGACTGCTGAGCCATGAAGCAAATGGAAGGACTTTTAGAGACATTTGTCAAGGTGTTTTGGTCCAATTTCAGACCTTCCATTCACAGAAGTAACAGTCCAGGACATTTCCATTTGTCCGTGTTTGTGCTACTGATATCCAACTGCTAAAGCTCATACCTAAATCCCTCCACCCAAGATGTAGAGCAACATGAACAAAAAAATGCACTAAAATACACAAAAAATAGGCTAAAATACACATAAGATATACTAAAATACAATAAGAATATGCTAAAATACACAATAAATGCACAAAAACAAGCCTAAATGCTCTAAAATATACAAAAATACACATAAAATATTCTGAAATACACCAAAACATGCTAATATACTAAAACGTATGCTAAGATACACTAAAATGCACTAAAACATGCCAAAAAACCATCAAATCATCCCGCTTCTTATTGAATGTTTTTTTTTCCTGTGTTGTTTTTGATATTCAAACAAAACAAAATACACAAACATACACAAAAAATACAGTAAAATTATTTTTGGAGGCTCCATTCATTCCCATCTCTATTACAATACAATAAACACTATTTAAACATTGGACTAATTCTGTGCAAAGATATCCAGCAAATATGTTAACAGCACTCACTGTGTCAGTGGGATTTGTAAGAACTTTGAGTTTGAGATTTAAATAGAATTTCAACATAATTAAGAGCTTAATTTCGAACAATCATATTTAAGACTTTTTGACATTTTTAAGGATCAGCATCGGTTCAGGACAAACCTGTAAAAGAGGCTCATGTCATTAAAACACAGAGCTTGTGTTAAAGCATCATTGTTTCAAAATAAATGTACATAACATGATAAACACAACAGCAAAAAAGGCAGAAAAACCTAAAAACACAGAAAATACAAATAATATACAATACTGTAGGAGCCATAAGCACTATGTGGGTTTTCCTTTCCACTTTGTGCGACGTCATGTATTGTATTGGCACCAGTTACGTGTAGCACGAGGGGTGTGGTCTTGTCTATTTAGTCTCTGCGCTCACCTGGGTGTGGGAGTGGCCTGGATCATGGTGGCAGGGTGAGCCTGGGGACAAACTTTCTATTGACTGTCATTGTCATCATCGTTATCACTGTCACCATTGTCATCCTTTGTTACTGGCTTTGAGGGTATCTTTGCACAGCATTGAATATGCAGCGTTGGAAGTAAGCATGTGAAATGGATAATAAACCTCATAAACGTATGCAATGGTGAGTCTGACGCGTCTTCAGTGTAAACCCCCATGTCTTGGCCTGCTGCGGTTTTTGGATTGTTTTTTTAAGTTTATACGCCGGAATAACTACTGTAAATAATATAAAAGACCCCAAGTGTTTTAAGAGCTTTGAGAGACAGATTTAAGGATTAATGAACAAATGTAAGGATAATTCACCTCCTCAGAACCAGTTATGGGTTTTCCACCCATGTTTGTGGAGAAGAGTTTCACAGCTTTATAAAAACCTGTCCACTGCAACAGACTATCCATTAAACAAAAAAAAACTGGAAAAAACTGTTGCATCATGATGTTTCCAGCACAGACAATTATTTAATGTTAAAAAAGCCACACCTTGTACTTTCCTGACATTTCCTGGGTCTCAGGAGGTTAAGAACTTAATTCAGACAAATGTGAGACTTCTGAAAATATCATGATCATTTTATGCTTCATCAGTTGTTTCCATCAAATTAGGAAAAGTCAGCAAATATGAAGCAAAAAAAAGTGAACTCTTATATTTTGACTGAAAAACACAGAAAGGGGTCAAATTGACCCAGAGGATAAAGGAGGGTTAAACCTCCAGGAAACTGAAGGTCTTCTTCTACTCACAAAATAAACGGCTCCGAAGCTGCCGTGGCCGATTTCTCGGAGGTCTGCGAACAGCTTCTCCGGGTCATCTTTGCAGAACAGATCAGCCACCTCCGGGTCTTTCAGATTGCCCGCCCGTGCATTCGAGGGCATGGCCAGGGCCTGAAACACAGCGCAGCATGAAGGGAGCGCCCACAAAAAGGAGCAAATGACAATTCAATCACAAAAACTACACATTACTGTCAAAGCATCTCATCATATGGAACCAACAGCAGCAGCTCCTGATCCACACATACATTCAAATGGGTTTTTGGGTCATGGAACTGGAACCATAGAGGACCCTCCAGTCGCCAAAAGCACATCATATGCACAGGGGGTATCAATGTCAAAATCATTTTATACATTTTGATTTCAATTTTTCCATCAACTTCAACCATAAACAAAGATACCAAATACTCAATAACTGTCATATTTTAACCCTTTAAAGGCCACATTTGTAATCTAAACAAACCACATGTTTTGATGCAAACCCCCCCCCAAAAAACTTCATTCTCATATGCATAATTTTTATTTTTTCATCCTGTCATATGTCAATTATTAACACTAACACTGATTCATATATATTATCATGCGTCCACATGAAACCACTGAATACCATGTAGTGCAGATGCCAGGCCTGTGATGGCATTGGAATGCTCTAAGCATGTACATAAAGTTTCCGTGGTTCTGTCGGTTCTGGTCCAGTATTTGATCCTGGTTGTCCCTCTGTGGTAGATCCAAAAGCATGTGGTCAATATTGCTGCGTTGGTTGTTTGTTGCTCATTGAAATGAAAGAGGAGCAAAAGATTTGGATTCAGTATTTCCAATAAGTTCTACGGATGTCCCGATCCCATCTTAAGACTGGTATCGGCTGACGATCTGGCATTTTTTAGAAGATCAGATTTAGCCACAAGATCAGGTGGGTCTGGGCTCAGTTGTTGAAGGGGGGGTGTAAACAAACATCCTGCCCCCTCAAATTAAAGTTTCTTAAAGTAGGGAAAAGGAAAATTTGCTGCACATCAGCAGGAGGCTTGGAGGGATTAGTAAAGCATCTGTGAGTTTCACTTTCACTTTATGGTCTGGTTCTGATGCAGCGTCAGAGGTTTTTACGGAATTATTTAACCTGACCCATCCCATTCTTTTGACCTGCCTCCACCCAACCCACCAGTAACTGATCCGTGCATCACTAACGTACAGCACTGACCTGGACGGGCCTGTGCATAGACGCTACAGCAGTGGTAAACATGTGGCCCACGGACCAGAACCAGCCTGACAGAGGTTCTAATTTAACCCACAGTATGGATTTGGGAAAAAGGAAACTAAAGTTATTCAGAGTCAAAGGTGTCAGAGTTGTTTTAGTTCAGGTTCCACATTCAGTAAAATAATAGAATAATAACCTATAAATAATGACTCCAAGTTTAAATCAAAATTGCATTGTAAAAAGTCAGTATCGCCAAAACTAATCCTAAAAAAAAATCAGATCGGAAGCAAAAAAAGTCGGGATCAGGACATCAATAGCTGTGGTAGCACGAGCACTACTCTGTCGTCCGCCGCTGTTGTTGTGAAGTGGCGTCTTGCTTCTGGGGTCAAAGGTTAGAGCACTGGTGCTATGATATCGTTTTAGAGAAGTTGCGGTTTGGTCATACAAAGACCTGAAAACTGCCTTTTCCCATGTATCCACTCTGGGTTTCAGTGACTGGAAAGGCCTACACCCTCGGTTTTCTACGCTCCGGTTCCTCCTCTCATTTGTAAAATCGTCCCCTTTCTCTTTCTCAGACTGTTCAGATGGGGTTGGTTCTGACTGGAGACAGCAGCTCCTGGTCTCCTCTTCCTTTCACTGGATAAAACTCCATCAGTGCCACATATAGTTTTACCATAAACTACATTATATATGAAGAAATGTTGCAGGAGGTAGGAAAGTGTGAATTCCTGTAATCCAACTCAGATTTAAAAGGAACGAGTGTCGCAGAGTTGCATTGAACCAACGTCCAGGGCCGTGTTTTCATGCGTTCACTGAATACGAGTCCTGGTTCTGCTGTGGTTTTCCTTCAGGGCTCGGGCTGAACCTCAAGGATGAGCAGCTACATTAACCCCATTAGAACCTGGTGTTCCATTAGTCCAGAACCAGGGCTCACACCACATCCAGTAGACTGGTTCAGTCACCAGAACCAGGATCATAAGTGGTAGAACGTGGACGTCAAACTCCTGTTAGTTCAGCTTCCACATTCAGACCAATGTGATCTGAAGTGGGCAGGACCAGGACAAAATAACACAGAAAGAATCAGGAATACAAAGTGTTCTCTTTGTTTTGGTGTAAAAAAAAAAGTCAAATTACATGACATTACTTACATTTACAGAAAATCCTTTCACAATAAAATGTGAATAATCTGAACAAACAGAAACAACCTGAATTTTTTCATATAAATCAGTGTAATTGGACCAATATGCTGTTATTAAATGTTGAATATATTCGGAGATCCATGATATCCGTACATTATAATGAACATGTGGAAAACAAACTGAATATATTAAGCTTTTCTTCTTCCCACTTCTTTGAGTTTAAATGAATGACGTAGGAATTTCTTTTTCTTTTTTTAACTTGCATGTATTCTGTGAATGCTCAAAAAATACAAAATCAAATACTGGTACAATTACGCTTAATCTTCTTTCTACACCTTTCTGACCATGCACAAACATACTTAAACATAGATTCTGTACATTTAAATGTGATTTCATTTTTGTCTTATTTTGCTTTGTTTTCTTTGCCATGTTTGAAAAAAATACCTAATGAAATTACACAGATTTTTCAATAGAATTTTCAGGTTCATGTTCAGATTTTTAAAGATAGCTTGTAGATGGAAACATTTCATTATGTAATATTACTTTTTCCGCTGTAAAACATACAGAAAAGTTTGTATTTATAGGTTATTCTGTGATTATTTTGTGTATGAACTAAATGAGTTTGACATAACTGAGGTATGAGTGGAATCCTGAGCTGATCCAGGTCTACGTAGCGGACTTGTAAACCCTGATGGCGGTGCCTCTGCTGGTCTTTAATGGGAGTTGGATCATATGGTGAACATCTGAACACCTCCACACAGTTTGGAGTTTGGTTTGAAGACGTCAACCACAGTCGGACATTTTACGGTCCGAGTCTGTGCTGTTGGAGACGCCAGCCTCATCAACGTGGAAAATGAAACCCATTCTGTCCTCGCCGGTCTCATGATGACCTTCATGGTTGACTCATTAAAGGAGAACCAAGTGATTTTGTCCTGGCGTCGTCTCAGCGCGCCGTTGACTGTCCTGATGTCTGTCATCACACACAGCTGGTGTTGAACTGCACTTACTTCAATTAGTTCAATCACCAGCTAAAGCGTAAAATATACACACTGTCGTACTAACATCAGAATATATTTTTTTTAGCGTTTTAATCGAATTGAGTCATAAACAAAAATACCAAATACACCATAACCAGCATGTTTTTAACCCTTTAAATGACATGTGTAGTGCTACAAACCACCTTTCTGGTGTCACTACTCAGAAATACGGTTGAAGATGGACCTGTGGAGTTGAATGAAGAATTAAGAGCCAAGCAGCACATTTACAGTCTATGGACACCACAGGCAAATGTGGGAAAATGAACGTACTCCGTTGAAAAAAGACAAATATCAGTGCTTTAATAGCACGATGTGCAAAGTGTCATCTGGATACCAAAGGGTTAATAGTCCAGTATCAGATGGTTTCTGTACGTTTATCATCAGATTCACCTTTAAGGTAAACGACTCATTACCAGGATGTTTTAGAACAAAGATATAGTTGATCAGATCTCTGTAGGTTTAATATGGAATGTACAGATTAGATAGCATTTTAAAAATGTCATCGGACTTGTTACAATGACAGTGATTCTATTCTATTTGTGTGTGAAGGATCATGTCAGTAGTTGTGTGTTTATTCCTTTCTGCTCAGTCTGAGTTCATTGTACTTGATCATACGTCTGTGCTCTTTGTGGAACCAGCTGCCGTTCTGACTCCACCTCAGCCTCACATTCCCGATCAGATGTTTCATCCTCCATGTGTACGTGTCATGACCTGTTCCTGCTCCAAATAGATCACCTGTGGGAGATTCTGCTTGGTTCTGTCACCGAGGAGCTTCACAGCCCACATGACGGGATCTGGAAAGTGTCCTTACAGCAGCAACTCCACATGAAAATATGTGGAAAAGTGCAGAATATTTGTGAGCATACGACTGATTCAGAACATGAGAGATGCTGATAAAGCCTGTCGTTCAGTGCACAGAGGAGACGGTTGAAAATGGGTCAGTTTGGAAGAGAACAGAATGCATTTTCCAGCATGTTTAACACATTAATTATGTTCTGCACAGCTGAAGATGCATCATTTTAAAAACAATAAGAGCACACAGTCAGTGGGTTCGATAGAAACTAAAAGACTGGATTAAAAAAACTGTCAACCTTCGGGTATCCAGGTGAGTGGAAAATACACACTTAACACTTCTGTTATTGAAGGTCAGGAAAACCTTCAATGAATTACATCCAAATCGCCACAATTGTTCATGTGGACACAAAGATTACAACTGATGAGAGTCTGGTGGTCAAAGGTCACTGTTTGTCATTAATAAATAACAGGTCAAAGGTCAATAATGACAGAGGAAGCATCTGACTCAACGCCGTGGTTAAAAAACTAAGAGCATCAGTTTGTGAATGTTTGATCAAGGAAGGTAGCATCTAGCATTAGCCATCATCAGATATGGTCAAAAAGCAAGAGGCTGAAGGAGGCTCTGCTCACTTCTGTTTAACAGTCTGTTGGCGCTTTTCCATTGAACATCTAAGCAAAATTTGACCAACAAATGTGGAAAAAACAGAAACGTGTAACGTTGGTTTTTCTATTAAATAGTAAATCTGATATGTGGATTTATTATTGTGAGATGACATGAGAAGTCATTCCATAAAAATGGTGACGAACATAAATATGGGGTTGATTTACAAATATATTCATTACCCTTATATAGTACCTCTCTATCTCCTACTAAATTAAAAATGATGTGGTTTCCTGGTGTGTCCACACATACACACAAATTTAGTTTAAACTCTTCTTCTCTTGTTGTAATGTCCAACAAAATCTGTTTTTTTTTCACATGACTCTAGTTGCGGAAAAAGATCTTTCCATTGCAGTTTTGCGTGATAAACCATTTGCGCTACGCCTGAAAATCCACCTCTCACATTTAACATTGAACCAAAAATAATAATGATATGAACCAACGAATCACTGACAGATGACAGGAGGAACAAATAAAAATTGAGAATAAAGTTTTTTGATTGTTTATATTCCATACAAGGTACTTTAAAGGGTTAGAAGATGACAGTTATTGAGTATTTGGTATTTTTGTTTATGGCTCAAGTTGATGAAATACAAAAAGAAACCAAACTGTATGAAGAACATTTAGTACAACCCAACGCTGATTAGAAGGACCTCTGATACTGGAGGGTGAAACCATTAAGAGTGGATGCAGCATTTGTGCGTTTCCGTCTTCATGACTGTTGACATTTCATCAAACTTGAACAGGCTGCTTCCACACTATACTTAGGCCTTAATGGGTTAAAAAACAGAAGTGGTCTCATGGCATCTATTTCTGTCATTTTCCAAGGAACAACCTTAAGTTCTTCCAACAGTGAGGAAGCATGTTTCCTGAGCTCCCACAACAAGTCTGGGTGAGTTTAAAACCCACAGGAGACCAAAACGAGACGGAAAAGTGACAATCTGTCAGCGGAGCCAATGACCGGGATCACATGGATCAAACTACTCCTGAAATGGAACAGAGAAGCTCCTGATGGGAATGTGAAACCATTAAATCAAGATACCCCCCCACCCCACCCCCACCCCTGTGGACAAAACA
>JAPTYQ010000029.1:26107676-26117757 GCA_029814465.1 Ostorhinchus cyanosoma
TTCAGGTCTGGACTCCGTGGTTCAGGTCTGGACTCCGTGGTTCAGGTCTGGACTCCGTGGTTCAGGTCTGGACTCCGGATCTCTGGATCCCTCTTTGACGGTCGGAGCCGGTGAATCCTTGGTTGTGGTCCAGGAATGTGCCCGAGTCATCAGGGAAGAACAAACCCACTGATGGAAGAACCTGTTCCTTCAGTTTATTCAGGTTCTATGGCACATATTGTTGAACCTATACCTGAACCAACTGGACCAACGACAGATCATAGCACTGCCCCCCCAGGCTGGAACTGTAGGCACTAGGCCTGATGGGTAAAGACTATCTCATCCTTTCTTCTGACCCTGATCCCTCTGGACCAGGGTCAGTCTGGACCAGGATCAGACCACATGACCCCCCTCCGTTGCTCCGGTCCAGTCTTTGTGCTCCCTGGTAGACCTCGCTTCACTGGTTCTTGCCTTTGTTTGGGCTCCACAGCCGTTCAGTCCAGTCCCTTCAGGTCCTTCTGGTTGTGTTCATATAAATGCTCTTACTTCATTATCAAACACAGTCCTGAGTTCTACTGCGGTTTTTCTTCTGTTTGATTTCCCCAAACGTTTAACAGGAGTTTTTTCTCTGACTACATTTCTTCCTCGAAGGTGATGGTTCCCACTATCAGACCAGGTTTAACCCTCGGCCAAAGGGGTATTGTTGTGGTTTTGTGTCTGTCCATCCATCTACTTCCCTGTCCTTTCAACAACATAATTGGAACAGAATTATCTGAAGAATGCATTGAGATATCTGCACCAAATTTACACAAAAACAATGGAATCTACGTCAAAGGCAGTAACTTCCAACAGAATTTGGCTGAGGGGAGTTAAAAGTGGCAGTGTGACAAAATAAAATTCAATAAAAAAAAATGGCAGTAGGTGATGTTGAATAATGTGTTGGACAGTTTTTAACCTGATCTCCTCAGATGTTTCCTCTGCTTGAGTGGACTAGATGTGTCTTTGACATGTTTGTTTCAGAAATGAGAAGCCTCTCTTTTCTTCAGTTGGTCCAATAGCTTGTTTCCAGTTAAAGGATAATCACCCATGCAGTAATTATCCAATAGGAGGCTCAGATCTATGTGCTCAGTTAACTCCAGGTGGAGACTTTTTTTTTATTCAGTTGAATGGAACGTGTCATGATGTGGTGGCTTTAACGGACCTGCTGTATCGGTACCGCAGGGCGACTCCGGAGGCCCCCTGGTCTACAAAAACAGCACTAGGTGGGTCCTGGGCGGAGTGGTGAGTTTTGGAATCGGCTGCGCTCTGGCCAACACCCCCGGAGTCTACGCCCGAGTGTCCCAGTACCAGTCCTGGATCAACAGCCACATCACCAGTAACCAGCCCGGCTTCGTCTGCGTCCCCAACAGCGATGGGTGTACAGGAAGTGGAGCTGCTCATCCGGCGGCGCTGTCCCTCCCTCTGCTGATGTCCATCCCACTACTGGTCTTCTCTGTGTTTGCGTTAGAATGAGGAGGTGGAAGTGGCTCAGACACACAGACAGGTCAAAGGTCAAAGTAGAGCAGGGGCCACCAGCGAACGGGGCTCCGGTGACCTTTGTCCTGTTCACACTGACCATCACCAAGTGTCTTCAGCATCAGAGAGAACCTGTCAAAGCAAGAGCAGAAGATGATCCACTGAACCCTGGTAGACCTAGACCACCTTCTGTGACTCATGATGTGAATGAGTTCATTTCATTTTCTAACCTTCAGCAGAAGAAATCAATCATTATCTGATTATAGTTTGTTTGGAGTCACAATTTTGCATTTGCGAGAATGAATGAATTGACCAGAAATTAAGAAAAAAAATGCAGTGAAATAGTCATGTTTTTGCTGTGATTCCAACAGAATGTTTAGAAAGTTAGTTTTGTCTTATTTTGAAAGTTCTTTTTTTTTTTTTAACACTTCCAGGTGTTTTTTAATCTAACTCCAACCTTTCATGAGCAAATTACTGCTAATTATTGACTTAAGTGAAGAAATTAGAATGAATGGATGCTTGTGCTTTAACATGCACCCTTCAAAACCTCAGCGGGCCCAGATGAGACCCCTGTGGTACCCCAGAAAGATGCAAACTCCACTTTTTCTGACTTTTTAAAGAATATGGGTGGGACTAATGACTGAAGTGTTAATTACAGAAGGCGGTCATGGTCTCTGAGGGTCAATGTTGGATAAAAACAAAACTCACGAGTCCTTTGTGGACTTCAGGGTCTCCGTAGCCTTTTCAGATGGTAAATAATGTGGTTTTGTGTCAGTCTGAACAGGACATGGTCATGTCTGAGTGATGTTCCAAACGGACTTCAAATGAAAACATGCATATTTAACATGAATATTATGAGTTTCAAAGAAAAAGAAGCGAATCAAAAGATAATTTGGAAAATAGAGTCAATCAAACATTAAAAATACTGACTGGAAATTGGTTTTAGAATAAATTGAACAGCTGAAATGTCGTGTTTTTTCCAACTCCAGGAGTTAAATCCATGTGCACTAATAAGAACTGATCTGAAAAGTGTCTGAACTTGAGCCTATGACTTAAAGATGCTAAGGTTTGCCTATAAATCAACTATTACCTCTTTCTTAATCCATTTTCAGGGGTTTGCTCTGGTAGAATTTGCTGCCTGTGAGTGATTTGCACTGAGTTCCTGCACTTTGGTGGTTTTACTGCTGAAGCTCAGTTCACATGAAGGACGAACAGCTCATGACATTAGAACAAACTGGGTGTTGGTGTGGAAGGGTTTGTCCATTTACTGCACTGCAAACATTTGTACTGAGTGAAGATTTATTCATTTACATTTTTTAAAAATATCTGCTATGTGTGTGTTCTGATTTGATCATATTTAGTCTACGCTTTTGCTTTTCCCTGAATATTTAGAGTTTTAAACATCTGTGTTAAATTGAAGAATTTGAAGAATAAATAAAAACAAACAAGGGTCTTAATAAAGTTTGCATCTCGTTTGTTTATAATTTCATTTGATTTTTTGTTTTCACTCTGAAAAACTTAATAAACTTTTTAAAACAATCTCATAAGTCAATATTTCATCCTTAAACTGCACCAGTACATTCATAAACTTTGATTTAATTGTGTAATAATCACAGATCAGTGTAAAATATGAAAATATTTACCTAATATTCAGTCCCTCCAGAAAAATGTGGGCAAAAATCCTTGATTATGTGATGGAATATGTGGGTTTTTATGTGAATTTATGCAGTGAAATTGCGGGAATTTGCAAAAAATGCACAAAGTCACGAAAATATGTGGGAGCTGGAGAAAGATGTACTTCAATGTAAAAAACTCCTGAACTGAGATTTTGAAATGGACTTTTTTCATCATCTTGCAGATTTTTTCTGAGGTGTGCGTTTCATTTACCTTCTGTGGACGCGTGAAACAATGACGATGCACGTCTCATATAACGTCACTACTCGTGTTGAGTTACAATACAATAGTTTTAAACTTTATGCAGAAAAATGTGGGGATTATGAAATCATGTGAGTCCAGAATATTGAATGTATTTTGAGTGGAAATATGCTATTATTGAGGTGAATGTTCACCCTTTTTGAAAAACTGCAAACCCCATCATAATGTGCACTATTTACTTGATTATGCGTTGAATTATGCAATCACATAATTATGTTTTTCTGTAGGGTCTGAATATTATACTATAATATTAATATGATATGATTCAAATGAATTCAACCCATTCCTGTTCATACGACGTGTGTCCGTTCGGTTCAAACTCATTTGTTCTCGTTCCAAACTCGACATGGTTTCCACCCTGTTCTGTTGTTTCTGTCTGTTGACTTTAACATCATTTGTCTTGTGACCCTAGTGTGACCCTACCCTTGTGATCCTAACCCTAACCCACTCCACTTTTTCTGACTTTTTAAAGAATATGGGTGGGACTAATGACTGAAGTGTTAATCACAGAAGGCGGTCATGGTCTCTGAGGGTCAATGTTGGATAAAAACAAAACACACGAGTCCTTTGTGGACTTCAGGGTCTCCGTAGCCTTTTCAGATGGTAAATAATGTGGTTTTGTGTCAGTCTGAACAGGACATGGTCATGTCTGAGTGATGTTCCAAACGGACTTCAAATAATGTGAACCATCTTTATATTTAACACAAATACGATTAATAATTAACATACACTAAATCAGTTGATCCGTGATAATTTACTGATTTTTTCAGATGTTTCCTTAAATCTCAGTCTGCTGTAACAGATTGTAAATGTATATTTTTGTTCCTGAACCTGAATATTGACTCGTAATGAGTTTGCCCATAATCAGGAGGTGTGTTAGTAATAAACTTCAATCCAAAGATGAGACAAAATTATTTTTACAGAAGAAGAAGAGAAACAAAAGATCATTTGGAAAGTAAAGTCAATCAAACATAAAAAATATAGACTGGAAATTGGCTTGAAAATAAGTTGAACAGCTGAAATATTGTGTTTTTTCAGCTCCAGGAGTTAAATCCATGTGCACTAATAAGAACTGATCAGAAAAAGTGTCTGAACTTGAGCCTATGACTGAGAAACACTGAGGTTTTGCCAATAAATCAATTATTACCTCTTTATTAATCTGTTCTTAGGGATTTGTTATAATAGCATTGGCTGCCTGTGAGTGATTTGCACTGAGCTCCCGCACTTTGGGATTTATAAGTTAATTTATCTGTTTTTGTTTTGGTTTGTTTTGGTTTTTTATCATCTGCTGATATTTATGTGTTCTGATTTTATCATATTTAATCCTTTTTGCTTTTTCCTTAATAAGAATTAGAAGAATAACGTTATAGTAATATAACAATAAAGTTTGCATCTTGTTTGTTAATTATTTCATTACATTTATTGTTTTAATAGTGAGAAAGTTATTCAACTTAAAGAACAAAAAACAGCTAAACCCATGCTTTAATATCACATCCTCAAGCTGCACTGATAAATTCATGAGCTTTAATTTAAAAAAATATTTACATAATATTATACAGTAATATTAATATGGTATCATTGAAATGGGAAATTGCAGATTAATTAAATACATTAGTGTTCATACTACATAATACATTTGTTAATAACTCAGTATCTACACGGTATCTGTGGATTATGAACACACCGTGACACATTTTCGGAAGTAGGCAGTTTTGAAGCAAAACATAAAAAAAAAAACATAAAAAAAAGAAAAACAGTCAGAGTTTCAGTTTTTGTTATTGTGTCGAAAATTTACGATTCATTATATTTTACTCATATTAACAAACGATAATTTATGCCAGAATATACGGTGGTTCCGGTTTTTAGACGTACTCTTTCGTTCAGTTTACATGTTTCCCACGGTACATGAACATATCTTGCGTCCAACATCACGTGGTAGCCGCTGATTGGCTCTTAACCCGGAAGTGGAAGGTCACTTTGGCTTTTTGATTATTTCGCTGAAGAAGTCCGTATTTTTTCCACAATTTGGTTGAATTTAATTAGTCGCTGGAACATTATAAATGGAAAGTCTCAAGTTTCTGTTTCAAACGTGTGCACAGTTTATTATTTTATGTGTCGCTGTGTTAAACTCAGAGGAGCTCTTGTTGGATGACGGAGGTTGGTGAGTGTCAACACTAGTCAATAAAAGACGGATATTATTATTAAAAAAAAAAAACATGTTTAACGGCCCATTTTCAGGCTTAGGAATGAATTTGCTTTGTGTTAAATATTGCATTATTTTCGTGGCTTTATCCGCCTCTTCTTCCAAACCGGACAATACATCAAATCCATTAAAATACCGTTAATTTAAATCACAGAAAATAAAATAATAACCACAGGTGACTGTTATTGAAGCAGTTTAAACTGGTTTAAGATTGAGATGAAACTAAACACTGGAAAAGGGTCAATAATAGTCCAAACTAAACCTGGAGTCATCGCCCCCTGCAGGCGGAGAAGGTTCATGACATTTAAAACGGAGGAGATTCGGGTTCAACTTCTACTTCAACAAATACCAGACGTTTATGTAAATGTCTTTAATTAATTAGATCTTTATTAGTTTGTTTCACCGGATTAAAATAACTGATCAGAGACAGTTCAAACTCACCTGTTACTGAAAAAAACAAACAAACCCAAAACATGTGTGTGTGTGTGTGTGTATGTATATATATATATATATATATATATATATACTATTTTTATATTCCTAATCCTTTTGTTCCCTTTTATTTTTAGTCTCTTTCAAATTTCTTTTCAGTGTCTTATTTTGTCTTATTTTGTTGATTTTCTTGGTTATTTTGTTTATTTGTGCTTTTTTAAAATTAATTGTTTTGCTCATTTTCTCTCGTTTTAATAATTGTTTTGTTCATTTTTGTTCACATTTTTTGGATCATTTTACCCCCTTTGCTCATTTTCTTGAATATTCTTTCACTTGCACAGGTGGTCGGGGTCAGAGGTCAGGATACATGATGAAGGTCGCTGTAACATCGACGTGTTGGACGGATCCTCGCTGTCGTATCAGCTCTTCATGGAAAGGTTTGGACGTATTGATCAGATCTGAGGGTATTTTGACCGATCGGACGTATTGAATTCAAACCTGAGTGTTTAACGTCGGTAGGTTTGCGTTTAAGCGGCCGGTGATCCTCCGAGGACTGACCGACAACACGGTAACATCTGTTCCCGTTATTATTTGATTTATTTTGACTCATTTTATTAATTGTTTGTGTCATTCTTTATTAATTGTCCTAAGTATCTGCTTCTTTTTGCTCATTATCGTGAGCTTTTACACAATTCAAGGCTCAAAGTTTGTCGTATTTTATTTCTATTATTGTTACAAAACTTTTTCCAGTAATTTTTTCATTGAACATTTTACAGCAGTAGTGCAGAAAAAATGTATAAACAAAAGGAATATTTCTGTCCATTTTTGTTGATTTTTTTGATAATTGTGTTATTTTTCACTTATTTTCTTAATTATTTTGTACATTTTTGTACATTTTCTTGAATATTTTGCTCATTTTGGTAATTATTATTTTATGGTTAATCTTCTTTTGTTTATTATTTTATGGCTAATTTTTTATTCGTTGATGGCTCATATTCGTTTATTTATTCTTTAATGGTAAACCTTCTTTTTATTCCTCGTTTGATGGTTCTGGTTCGGTTCTTCCAGCGGTTCCGGTCTTCCTGTTCCAGGTCCAGTTTACTCCAGGACTACGGCGACCGGACCGTCCGACTCAGCACCGCCAACACGCACTCCTACAGGAAAGGTGAGCGTTTAGCGACGTCATGTGACCGTCCACAGGTAACGCACAGGGGGGTCTAACGTACGACCCCCGGCCCAGAACCGCCCCCCCATAGGGTCCGGTCTGACCCGTGGACGGTTCACAAACAGAATGATGTGAGGGAAACGAGGTGGGATCAGTGAAGATACGCTAATGTTCGTAAAGTTGGAATAAGTTAGAGCTCAGACGCATTCTGTTTATTCTGATTTAATGACCTTTGACCCCAAAATACTCAATTACCACTTCATGGCCGACAGTTTAGTGGTATAATAACCTATAAATAATGACAACTGCAGGGTTTGTCTTTGGTTTAATTAGTACAACTTTTATATATCCTAGTGTCTCATATGATAAACAGAACAAATATGAACAAACTGAAGTGTCTTTTTATAAACCAGTGCAATTCTACTAATATTCAGTCTGTTCTTAAATGTTTTGTGTGTTTGTAGATGTGATCTGTGCGTTAGAATGAACATGTTTAAATGAGAACCTGAGGATGAACATTGGTCAAACTTTCTAGTTGTTCATATTTGTTCTCATTTTTCCCATGTTGTCGTTTCTAAATGTAGATACTTTGATGGAACTGGACTTTTTTATTTGTAGTTTTTTATTCATCTTCTTCCTTCTGGGTTCATCTGTTCTGGCCTGTTTTATCATTTTTTTCTGAACGTACCTGAACGCCTCCGAACCGTCTCACTTCTTCTGTTTCAGTCGACGTCTCTTTCCGAACGTACGTGGACGATTTCCTGCGTCCTCAGTCCCTCGACGCCTTGGGAAACGGTGGGTGGAGCCTCTGCGGCGTCCTCTGAGTTCAGTCCTGATCCGCGGTTGAATCCGGTCTCCGTGTTTTACAGACACCCTTTACTTCTTTGGAGACAATAACTTCACGGAGTGGGAGGGGCTGTTTGACCAGTACGAGCCGCCGCCGTACGTCCTGCCTCAGACCAGCGGCGCCTACAGCTTCGGCATCGCAGGTCAGAGGTCAAAGGTCAACCATCAGGGTTTTCACAGACGCCTTTTCACTGCGTCAGCGCTGAAAAAAACCCAAACGACTGATTTCCTCTGATTCTGAATCAATTCATGAGCAAAACGTTGTAAAGAATGAACCGTTTGAGTATTATCTGTGAAATGTCTACATTTTTGCTCGTTGTCTTGATTTTTTTTTGGATTTTTTTTCATTTTCTTGATTTTTTTTCTTAGTTTTTGCTCATTTTCTTGATTATTTTCTTAATTTTTTTGTCAATTTCTTAGTTTTTTTCTTCCTTAGATTTTTGTCAAATTTTTTGTCACGGTTTTAATAGTTTTTGTTCACTTTTCATCATTTTTGGTCTTACTCCTAAATTTTGTCCTTTTTTTGGATATTTTGCCAATATTGTCAAAAAAATGTTTGTTTTTTTTAATTTTGTAAATTACATTTTTAAAATGTTTTTATTTTTAAGGTTTTTATTGGCCAGTTTTGTTTGTTCTCTGTTCATTATTTTATTACCTGTTACTGATGTTATTGTAAATTAGAGGAAAGTCTTTTACAGACATGGTTTTGGTCGTTGACATTAACCTGCTCTGCAACAGTTACCACGGTGACCTGGTTACCACGGTCACCTGGTTACTATGGTGACCTGGTTACCACGGTGACCGACACGTTATCATGACTAAGCACGTCTGTGTTTCGTGGCTCCTTCTGTCTGTACTAAATCAAATTTTAAAACCGTGAACTCGCCATCAGAGGAGAGTTTTCTGTCGTCGTCCTGATCGTGGCGTGGCGTCGTGGCGTCTCCTCATTGGCTGATTCGATGCGCTGTTGTCGTTGTTTACGTCCTCAGGTCCTGGAACCGGAGTTCCCTTTCACTGGCACGGACCCGGATACTCGGAGGTCATCTACGGCAGGAAGGTGGGTGGAACATGTGACGTCCACGCCCACAGAAGAAGAAGAAGAACATTTGGAGTCATCGGTCATAGATTATTATCACGTTGGTCTGTTTATTGAACCAGAATTAAAAAGATTCTTTCATTTCATAAGTTCGTCCCACGGCCCAGACTGGACCCTTTGGCGTCTGCTTTTGGTCCACGGGCCGCATGTTTGACACCCTCGGCCTAGATTTAATCCCTGACTGTCCTAAAGTGTTCGCATGGATAAAGACAGAGAATATTGGAATAATAATAATAATACTCATCCTGTTGCTGATTATTCACTGTAACGTCTGTATCTGAACATGTTTTATTGGTTTATTTAAAGGGACATCTGACGTTACTTGTCTTTGCTGTAAATGCACCAGAGTTAAACGAATGCATATTTTTTATCTGCAGTAACTGGACAGATGTTAAATTCAGCCTAAAAGGCAACACCAGCTGCTGAAGCTGGAACATAAAGAAGCTGAAGCTGCCGTCCCTGACCTGAGCTGACACTGGTGTGGTTTCTCCACAGCGCTGGTTCCTCTACCCCCCACAGAGAGAGCCTCACTTCCACCCCAACCACACCACCCTGTCCTGGCTGACCAACACCTACCCCCACCTGCCCCTGGACGAGGCGCCGCTGGAGTGCACCGTCCGGCCCGGAGAGGTACGGCCACGCCCACATCTAACCAGCAGTTCGTCCAGCAACGCGTCAAGCAGGTCAGCGAGGCTGGAGCGGAAGTGAACAGGCCCCAAAAAAGCCAACGAAGTGGAAAATAAGAAGGAATGAGGAAAGAATAGGCAACAACTGTATGAAAATAAAGGAAGAGAAACAATGAAGTAAAATAAAGGGAAAAAAGGAAACAATGAAGTAAAATAAAGGAGAAAAAAGGAAACAATGAAGTAAAATAAAGGAGAAAAAAGGAAACAATGAAGTAAAATAAAGG
>JAPTYQ010000029.1:26298832-26318741 GCA_029814465.1 Ostorhinchus cyanosoma
ACAGTTTATGGAGACCACAGGGAAATGTGGGAAAAGGAAACTATTCACTTTAAAAAAGACTAATATCACTGCTTTAATATTCTTCAAATATGTGGCGTGAAGCTGCAGTATTTGCTGCTGATATTCAGACTGGCAGGTTTTCAGCGCTGGTGGAAAACTTTGCATCATCCTCACATTTAGTGGGAAAAAAACCTGTTTCCTGGATTCACCACAGTGACGAGGAAAAGAAGTGAAGCAACATTCTGCCTCTGTTACATAATGTTTACACAGTTATCCTCAGTAATGAAAAGCAGTCGGATGTGTTTTGTGATTTAATATGTTTACGTGTAAATAGTTACTCCCAAAACCTGGGTTTAATGGGCTTATCAGAACTATAGTGCATCTGGAGAATAAACCAAAAACATCTGTTCATTCAGAATCAGAATTAGAATTAGAATTATTGTCATTGAATGTGTAGTTAAAATTAGGAATGTTACTCCAGTCAGTGCAACAATATGAATGAAAAGAAAAAAAAAAAAAGGTACGAATTTAACAGTAGAGGGAATTACAAAAACTAAAATGTAAAATAAGAAAATAGAATACAAAGTTTTACAAAAAGTAAAATAAAACTGGAACTGAAATACAATAAAACAAAATTAGACATTAAAAAATTAATAGATAATATTAACAATATTAACATGTGTATATCTATGTTCCATCTATTCAAGTACATTTATACACTGCATTTTATACACAAATACGACAGACTGTGCTGTACAACAACAATCAGAACATTTAGAGGAAACTGAAAGACAATAACAGAAGACATGTGATAATGATAAGAATATCAAACAAAAATATATTAAAAGAATTGTGAACCCTTTAACCCCTGACGTGTCACTGGTGATTGTTCTGAATGTATGATTTATTTCAAATACTCATTAAATTCCACTGTTTCCTCAATAGTTACATTTCCAGACCTTGTTCTTTCCATACACATCTGAGCATGCTCAGTTCAACCCCTCTGCCTGTGGAATGGGGGTAAAACACAGAGCAGTGAGTCAGACCAACTCACTGTAAAAATATCATTTTTTTCCTTCTTTTTTTAAACAGTGTTTTTACTGAGTTTTGTCTCTGTAACTGCTTTTTGGAGTTCAACCAGGTGTCAAAAAACAGTTACACGGTCAAAACTCAGTTTAATAAATATTCAATTAAAGAAAAAAACATAAAAACATGGAACTTCCACCACGGCTTCATCCCTAAAGGTGTGTTTTTGCTGCATCACTTTAATTCTTCCATCACCTTTTTCATTTGGTCTTGGCTGCTGTAATCCTCAGGATTAATGTAGTGTGACATCGTACCTCTACAGCTACTGCACACTGACTGAGATAAAAGAATTATGATACACAATAACACACTGTGAAGGCTTAGAGACAATCAGCGGAAGCGAGTTACAAAGTCTAAATTAGCATAACAAGCTAACTGTTTACCTCAAACCTGCACCGTCAGGGATGCACCAATGAGTTCTGCTTTGATTTTCTGTTTCTTAATTAGTCTGTGACCTGCAGATTTTCAAGTACAATAAGTATCTGTGGCACGAGGATGTTCTGGTGCTGGTGACAGAAATCACTGCAGATGATCGTAATGATTAGTCTGTCATCTGCTGCAGAAGAATATATGGCACCTGAAACACCAGGGAATTTAAAGTATCAGTCAATCAAATTTTATGTATATAGAACCATATAACAAAAGCTATCTCCTGACATTTTACATTTAGGTGGTTTAGAGGGAAGGTCAGACAGGAGGAGGAGTGGAGATGTGAATCTAACAGGAATCAGAACAGAGATGATCCTTAACTCCATATGATCCATAAACCACAGTTAACAAAGTAAACATGCAAATCAAAAATATATAAAACCCAACATTTATGACCCTGAAATGTCCTGATTTCAACAAACATCATTGACCGCTACATCGAGAGCTCCACCTTTCAGTTTAACTCCCTCTTCACCACAACAGACCGGTTTAGCCCTGTGAGTGACATCATTGTGCATGTGGAGGTGGGGGAAGGTTGTCAATGATAAGGTAATGGGAGCTCACTTTCACTTTCTTCCAATTTTATCTCCAGTTATATAACCCACCTGTCGTGTTCCTTTTAGAGTTACGTTCGGCATGCATGACATAGCCCATGTCACAAACATTTAAAGGGAAGGATCGGTCTTATGGATTGGTTGCATTTACCGATCCAGCGAAAATATTGATCTCCGGGCCAATATCTGATCCTAATGTCAGGTCGGTTCAACCTTAAAATGAAATGTGGCTACAGCTGTAAAAACATGATACACTGGATCTGTGGTCGTACATGAAGGGTTTAAGGACCTGTTTTTAATAAAATATGTACACTGAGCTGTCTTCAACTTCTTGCCTTACTTTTATCTAAAAATAAGGTGTCTTTCGCAGCAGTTTAATTCATCCACGCAGTTTTACAAAAACAGTGAATTAGATTTCAGTTTCTGTGGTTTTTGGCTAAATTTGTGCGATGCAACTCCGTAGCTCATTTTCTTCCTTGTGTGTTTTTGTCACAGAAGCTGCTCGGGCTTATCTTCGTTTAATTAACTCTAAACTTGTGATAGAGTTTCAAATTTGTGGCCAAAATCCAAATAACTGAAACGTTGAAATGGAAAAATCTCAACAGAGTAATTACTTCAACATGCCAAGTCATCAAATCCATCATAATGACAGTGAAAGCAGTGGGTTGTCTTCTCCTGAATCCGTCAAATGTTTGGTGGAACTACTGATGGTATCGGTCCAGGACACCGTGGACCACCTCAGGAGGCGTAAACTCAGGTTGTAAACTTTCAGAGACCAGCTGTGCAGTTTGTGCTGATTAAACTAATGTGGGCTTTGGTCTGATCCGACATCTCTCTCCACTGGTCTAGTTTCTAAATTTTATTTTTGGTGGGTATTCCTTTCCAACAGAGAGTTTGTGCTTGTTTCCTCTGCCTCCTGTTTCCAGGTGCGAAAGGAAACCAAATTTCATAGATTACAACCAAGGACAAAGACAAAAATCTGCTGCCAATCATTCTGGAAGATCACAGTGGTCTAAACTCTGTCGTGTCTCGGTAGACGGGCAGTATGCATGTGGTTTTACTCTGATCCTGCATGCTTTCCTGCAAAAACACATGGAAACGTGTAGTTCTGTGGTTTACTGTTTATTCCAGTGTGCAGGGTTGGTTTTCTTCCTCTTGGTAATTTAGCTCTCTCACCGCTGATTATTATTATTGTTATTATTATTATTATTATTGCTGTGTTGGTCCGTTTTTAGACATTCGGCCTGTGTTTGTCCATTTTTGGGCATTAGGTCTGTGTTAGTCCGTTTTTGGACATTAGGTCTGTGTTAGTCTGTTTTTAGGCATTTGGCCTGTGTTTGTCAGTTTTTGGACATTCCGCCTGTGTTTGTCCGTTTTTGGACATTAGGTCTGTGTTAGTCCGTTTTTAGACATTTGGCCTGTGTTTGTCCATTTTTGGACATTAGGTCTGTGTTTGTCGGTTTTTAGACATTCAACCTGTGTTTGTCCGTTTTTGGACATTCGGCCTGTGTTAGTCCGTTTGTAGACATTCAGCCTGTGTTTGTCCATTTTTGGACATTAGGTCTGTGTTTGTCCATTTTTAGACATTCAGCCTGTGTTAGTCTGTTTTTGGACATTAGGTCTGTGTTTGTCCGTTTTTGGACATTCCGCCTGTGTTTGTCCGTTTTTGGACATTCCGCCTGTGTTTGTTCGTTTTTGGACATTAGGTCTGTGTTCGTCCGTTTTTGGACATTCGGCCTGTGTTAGTCCGTTTTTAGACATTCGGCCTGTGTTAGTCTGTTTTTGGACATTAGGTCTGTCTTTGTCTGTTTTTGGACATTAGGTCTGTTTTTGGACATTAGGTCTGTGTTAGTCTGTTTTTGGACATTAGGTCTGTGTTCGTCTGTTTTTGGACATTAGGTCTGTTTTTGTCTGTTTTTGGACATTAGGTCTGTGTTAGTCTGTTTTTGGACATTAGGTCTGTGTTCGTCCGTTTTTGGACATTAGGTCTGTGTTAGTCTGTTTTTGGACATTAGGTCTGTGTTCGTCCGTTTTTGGACATTAGGTCTGTGTTAGTCCGTTTTTAGACATTTGGCCTGTGTTCGTCCGTTTTTGGACATTAGGTCTGTGTTTGTCCGTTTTTGGACATTCGGCCTGTGTTCGTTTCTGTGTTTAAGCCTCTGCGTCTTCGTCCTCTTTGTGCAGATCCTGTCCTTAAGCCTCAATCTCAGAGGCTTTACTTCGTTTTGATTCCTTGTGCACTTTTGTGGACGTTCAATTAGTCCTTCAGGTCCAGTTTGCACTGTCAGCCTCCTCCTCCTCCTCATTCTTTTTCTTGTTTTCCTCCTCTTCCTTCTCCTTCTTTATCTTCTTCCTCATCCTCCTCTTACTCCTCACCCTGGTCTTCCTCATTTTCCTCTTCCTCCAGTCTCCATCCTTCCTCCTCCTGCTCTTCCTCATCTTCCTTTACTTCTTCCCTCTCCTCCTCCTCTTTCTTTTCCTCTTCCTCCTCCAGTCTCCTTCCTCCTTTCACCTCCTTTCTTCACTTACTGATGTTAAATCAGTTTGTAGTGGAGTCTGAGGATGATTTAGTGAATCTGTTAAATCCGTTCAACACCTGCTCTTACAGATGGAGGTTATCAATAAATCAAAGTGAGGAAGCACTTCAGGAAAACAAAGCATCCTGGGAAAGTAGACGAATCTGACCTTTGGGACGGTAACACCTGAATATAAATATTTAGCTTCATTCACAAAGAATTCATCAAGTGAAATTGTGATTAAAATGGTGGCTGGGTTGAAGTGGGACGACAGTAGGGCATGTGTTTAACAAGTGAAAAGAAAACTGTCAAAACAAAACTGTATGTATGGTTGTGATATGGAATATGGAATATATACAAAGAATACAAGAAGAGGTTTTTATTTGTAGATTACACAGACTTCCATGGCCTCCGAGGTGAACGCTGCTCTTATGGTAGAAAAGGATCATTTTCAGTCAGAGCAGGAGAAAATTTAGAGGTAGAACATTTAAAATCAGAGTCAGGGATAAAAATGAAAAATCACTGGTGAGAGAAATTCAGTCCAAACCATCTGTGATTCATTTTGGGAAACAAATCTAACAATTTAAACCAAACTGACCAATGCACTGATATTTATCCCAATATAAAACTATATTCTGACATTAGTTCTTATTGTTTTGTATCCCAGACCCCTGTTCGAAAAGAAACACCTGGATTCAATGGGTCAGCAGACTGGTCCATATAGTTTCCTCCTGCACAGATCGTCTCATCTAACTACTTTTATTAGCTCGTCTTTTTGGATTATTGTGGGGGGTTTCTGGGCTGTTTTTGGGTTTTAGGGTGGTTTTTGGGTGGTTTTATAGTTGTTTTGGGGTTTTAGGGTGATTTTTGGGTGGTTTTATGGTTGTTGTTTTTTTTATTTAGGGTTGTTTGGGGGGATAGGCAGGTTTTTTTGGGTTGTTTTGGGGTTTTAGGGTGGTTTGGGGGCAGTTTTTGGGTTGTTTCTTGGTTTTAGGGTGGTTTCGGGGCTGCTTTGGGGTTGTAGGGTGGGTTTTGGGTGGTTTTATGGTTGTTTTTTTCTTGTTTTTGGGTTGTTTGGAGGGGTAAGGTTTTGTTTGTGTTGGTTTTGGGTTTTTGGGTGGTTTTGGGGTGGTTTCTGGGCTGTTTTGGGGTTGTAGGGTGGTTTTTGGGTGATTTTATGGTTGTTTTGGGTTATTTTGGGGTTATAGGGTGGTTTTGGGGTGGTTTCTGGGTTATTTTGGGGTTGTAGGGTGGTTTTTGGGTGATTTTATGGTTTTGGGTTATTTTGGGGTTATAGGGTAGTTTTTGGGTGGTTTCTGGGTTATTTTGGGGTTGTAGGGTGTTTTTGGGTAGTTTTATGGTTGTTTGTTTTGTTTTGGGGTTGTTTGAGGGGTTTAGGTTTTTTGTGTTGGTTTTGGTTTTTAGGGTGGTTTTTGGGTTGTGTCTGGGTTTTAAGGTGGTGTTTGGAGGGTTTTGGGGTTTTAGGGTGGTCTTGTGTTGCGTTTGGATGATCACGAAAGGCCAGGAAAAATATTTTATAAATTTAAAGGTAGAACATTTAAAATCACAGTTATGGATAAAAATAAAAAACTCAATGTTGATATAAATTCAGTCCAAACCATCTCTGAGTCATTTTAGAAAGAAATATAACAGTTAAACCCAAACTAACCAATGCACTGATAATTATCCAATATAAACTACATTCTGACTTGTTTTGGATCCCAGACTCCTGTTAGAAAAGAAACACCTAGATTTGATACTTTTGTCCACATAATGCAGGTTAATGTATTCTTGTATTTATCTTGGCTCTCACAGTGTTTTTTTTAGGTGTATTTATTCTGTATTGATAGTAAAATGGCTGAACTCCTCAGTTACATCCTCCTCCTCATCCTCCTGTTGTGCTGACTGGACTGCTTTTTGTTTTTTTCCGTCCTCCTTGATGCCTGTAGATTGAGCACTGATTGCCTGTCCGCCGCCGTCCTGTGGCGTCGGACTGATCCGCCGGCGCCAGGACAGCAGGCCATTATTCAGTCTTTAGATGTGCTGCTTCTTATCAGCGCGCAGGTTGACGGAGGCAGCTGCTCTTGTCAACACGCCAGCGCCACAGCTTCCTCCGAGGCGACAGGATTTGACGGCGGCTGCTCCCAAAACTCCATATAAAAAAAAAATAAATAAAAAAATACACAGACACAAACAAACTGTATCTGCAGACAGCGAGCGGCGTGATCTGGAAGGTGCACCCGTCATCAGCCGCCCCTCGGGGGGGGTGTGGTGGGGGGGGGGGGGTCTGATGGGCGGCGGCCACAGAATGAGGCTGACAGACAGTGGTCACTTTAAATAAAGAGGAGATGAGGATCTAAAATGAGGATGTAGTTACCCTACGGGGTTAACTGTGTGTGTGTTGTGGTTTCATTTATAATTAGGTAAATTAATCAATAACCTATCGTGTGTGGTGCAACTGAATGGATGAAAACAAGCCACCCGGCACAATTCCACTATTAGAACATGAACCAAATGGGTCCAATGTTGCATTTACATCAGTCTGTGGGATTTATTCAGGCATTTTAATTAATATGAACATGTACGGCAGAAGAAAATACAGGAAGGACTGAAACTCCTTAAAGGTACAGTGTATGATCTTTATAGTGTTCTTTCCAAAACTCAATCTCATTATTGATTATAAGTAGTAGTGCAGAATCAGCAAAAAAAACCTATTTGTTCGATTTCACAGTGTTTCCACTGCTAAGGTTTTGCCGTGGCGCTAACCCTTCCCCCACACCAAAAAAAAAAAAAAATCAATGTTGCTTTAGACGTTTTATACATAAGTATAATTTTTAATAGGCCAGGATAAACGTCCTGCACCCTCAAATGGAAGTTTGGGAAGATTCAGGAGGTAGGGAAAAGGTGAACTTCACAACAGTGGGAGACGTAGAGGAATTAGTAATGCTGTTAAGTTTCACTTTCACTTCCACACCACACAGTATGACTCCCCCCACATTATAAGTAGGGTGGAAACCGGCCGACAACAATTTACTGTAGAATGAGCATTTCTCAATCAATCCACCTGAGGGCGCCACTCTTACTCTTCATTACCATACAGGACAAATACCATGAAGAAGAGGAAAGTCAATAATAACAAACTTGTCGACAACAGAGAAGGTTTTACTATTATTGATACTAATATTAATATTTAGAAGGGGAGTTGGATGTAGAGGGGCTGTGCTGCACCAACCAGTGACAGTAGAATTGCATAGTCAGTCATAATATAAACACGACTTGTCCGGAAATGTCATTTCAAAATGACAAATGAGCCGTACCGTGGCACACGCTTATACCCAACTGTGAGGGGTGTTCCGTTTGGACGACGGTACGACGTGTACCCCCTACTAGAAAAAAATAAACTAATAAGAAGCTGGAATATGAACACAGAAACATCTAGAAAGTTTACATCTAATTATAATCTCATGAAGTCTGGTTCTGCACATTTACAGTGGTTTTTCATAATAAATATGATCAGAAGTTCTTATATTTTTGACTACAACTCATGGTTTTAAGCATTTATTACATATAATAATAAAAATTAATGGACAGATGTTGAAATTTAAGTTCTTCCTGAAAAAGGTGCAAAGCATTTGGGGGAAAAAAAGACATTTTCTGACACTTTTATTACAAAAACCACATAAATAAATCTTTGCCTGTTCTAATGGTAGTTCTAATAGAGTTATGTCAATAAACACCCCTGAAATAGACAATTGGTGACACGATTGACTATTGGTGACACTATTGACTATTGGTAACACTATTGACTATTGGTGATACTATTGACTATTGGTGACACTATTGACTATTGGTGACACTATTGACTATTGGTGATACTATTGACTATTGGTGACACTATTGACTATTGGTGATACTATTGACTCTTAGTGTCACTATTGACTATTGGTGACACTATTGACTATTGGTGACACGATTGACTATTGGTGATACTATTGACTCTTAGTGACACTATTGACTATTGGTGACACCATTGACTGTTGGTGACACTATTGACTATTGGTGACACTATTGACTATTGGTGACACTATTGACTATTGGTGATACTATTGACTCTTAGTGTCACTATTGACTATTGGTGACACTATTGACTATTGGTGACACGATTGACTATTGGTGATACTATTGACTCTTAGTGACACTATTGACTATTGGTGACACCATTGACTGTTGGTGACACTATTGACTCTTAGTGACACTATTGACTCTTATTGACACTATTGACTCTTATTGACACTACTGACTATTGGTGATACTATTGACTATTGTTGACACTATTGTCTATCGGTGACACTATTGACTATTGGTGACACTATTGTCTATCGGTGACACTATTGACTATTGGTGTAAAAGTCACTGTGATTTGATACTAGACTATTATTAAACGTGTAAATATAACCTCAGATAATCCTCAGTATTAAACACATTTCAGTTGATAGAACCTGTTTCATCTTGTTGGACTTTTCAGCTCTATTAAATCCACTCCATCCACCGTCATGGAAACACACTGTACTTCCTCTTCTTTTGGCAGGAAACTCTAAATCCCTTATCTCTGTCCTTCAAATGTCTTGTAAACAGGATTTGATGGAGAAAAGCTCTCCGCTCCAGAAAGCAGAAGAGTGGCGAGCGCCGATGAGCATCGTTTCTCCTGCTCGCCGCCACAACTTTCCTCTGAAACTCACGCTCTGCATCATCACACTCTCCGACTTTCTTCCCTCAAATTATCGGCGTATGACGGGTTATAATTCTACAGGGAACAGGAGGAATACGCCTCAAAGTTACAGCTGGTGTGATTCTGCAGCCCAGTGTCTTTATATATCAAGTGTCGCATTAAGTTATAGACAGCGCTCTGCTGCAGAACGAACGTTTGGACGGAAAAGACAGAAGTATAAGACAAAACAGAAATATGAGACAAAAGACAGAAATATGAGCCAGAAAAGACAGAAATACAAGACTAAAACCCAGAAATATGAGACAAAAGACAGAAATATGAGCCAGAAAAGACAGAAATACAAGACTAAAACCCAGAAATATGAGACAGAAGTGGAAACACTGCAGATATATTCTTCCACTGTCCACACGATATTTGTTTTATAAAATATCTAAATACAAACCAAAGTTAGCGTCCAACCTATGGACACCATGGATAATACCCTTCATCATCATCATCTTCTTCCTCTTCCTCTACTACTATTATTACTTTTTTCTTCTTCTTCACCTTTGTCACCTTCTTCTTCCTCACCTTTGTCTTCTTCCTTGAATCACATGGCCTGACGTCTTCAGCTCATAACCCCGTCTCTGTAACCACTGTTCTCTTGACTATTCTGCACCTTATTGTTTGGAGAAAAGTCAATTAAAGGAGCTATAAAAGTCCCAGATACTTCAGAGCAGCAGCCGAACCTTTATGGGACTGAAACAAGTGCACGCCTTCATGAACTCCCTCCTTGTATCCCTCCGTTACAAGTGAAACCTCGTCTGAATATTAATTAATTGTAGGAGCTGAGCTGTACGGTGTGGATTTCACCAAAGTAACTCTGTAAGTTTAGTTCTGTGGCAAAGAAGTCAAGGTCACACTGACGATGAAGCGCATTCAGTTCTTTATTTATACAACTAAATATCACAAAGATGCCAATTATCACCGTTGATTAATGTGTGGAACCACCATCCATCCTCCTAAAATAGAGAAGACATGAGGCCGAGCCCCAGAGGACTGATCCAGTTCTGATAGATGTTTAATGTGGAAGAAGAACGTTGACAGAAAAAGTCCTCAAACAGTAAAAACATAGACTGTACGTAAACAGTGGATAAACTCTCTGTGTTCATTGGTTTGTGGTCGCTCATCTTAGGGTTCATTTATTCTCTAAGTTAAAGACTCAGATGGATTCGGACAGTGGTGTCGTCCAGGGTATACCTACTTCTTTTTCAGTCATTGTGTAGGCTATACCCTTTTCTAAATCTCCCTGATATGCTCCATTCAGTCGTATTTGTGGCCAAATTGCCCATTTTTGCTCTTGGATTTTGAAACCATGACCCGCCCTGGGTCGGGTCGGGGCAAATAATTGCACAAAAGCCCCATTGGTTGAAAAAAGCCGGACTTACGCATCACTACTGGACCTTAATGGGAAGTGAAACTTATAAAGACTTTACTAATTCCTTTAAGCCTCCCACTGATGTTTGTTCTACCTGGATCAGCCTGATCTTGTGACTAAATCTGGCCTGGTCTTCGGATCTGGACATCCCTAATATTTCTGACAACTCCCCTCAATATTAACATTAGTTTCCACATTAGTAAAACCTTCTCTGTCATCACCATTTTTGATATTATTGACTTTCTTCTTCATCTTTTTCTTCTTCTCATAAAACTTTCTTCTTCTTCTTCTTCTCATAAAACTTTACTCTTCTTCGAGGTATTTATCCAGTATGGTAATTAAGAGCGGCGCCCTCTGGTGGATTGATTGAGAAATGCTCATTCCAACGTACAGGATGCGTGACAACATTAGAAACGGACAAACCTATTATGTACATAAAACGAGCAGTTATCTTTGTTGTCGTCATCTTTGTCATTGTCTTCATTAGCAATTTCTTCAAACAACTGTTCTTCCACCTGCTTTCACCCTAAAACACACAGTAAAACAAAACCACTGAAGAAAAGGAACATAAGCACATACTCACAGCAGCTTTAATCAACCTGAAACAGATTTACAGCAGCACCTTTACCTGGAATCAGGGGTTAAAGGGTTAATATGTGAACCTTAACCTGGAATCAGGGGTTAAAGGGTTAATATGTGAACCTTTACCTGGAATCAGGGGTTAAAGGGTTAATATGTGAACCTTTACCTGGACTCAGGGTTAAAGGGTTAAAGAAAAATATAAGATCCACACAAACGTAAACAACCAACTCATAGTGAGATGATCACATATTAACGGGAGCAGATATTTTAGACTGACAGGTATTGAACATGGTAATCAGTCATTGATTGGTTTACTGAAATAACTGACAAGTTGGGTTTAAATATGGATGATGTCTGCACAGCCAGTCAGTTTAATGAAACATGAGCTCAACTTTTAGACTGAGGTAACTTTTCAGGGGGAATATCATTCGCCTCAAAGCATAACTGACATATTTTTAGTCATATTTTTGGCCAAAATGTAATATCTGTGTAACTACACTTATAATCCTACTGATTAATTTTTCATTGCATGTCATGGTAATTCTGCTATGAGGCTAATGTTGTGTATTTACATTGTAATCAGTTTTTATTCTTATTCCAAATACACAGGATATCGACTAATCTGTGGGAATAATCTATTAGTGTTCCCATTTATAGGGTAAGATCAAAGGTTAACGTTAACTCCCTTTATTGTCCCTGTAATGACATTCGGTCTCCGCAGCTGGCCCATAATACACACAGCATTATAGCATAGCATTAGCATTAGCGCATTAGGTGCAATGAGCTGTCATTGAAGCTGTTGGAATCAAATGCAAAGTGTTAGCACATATTTAACATTAAAAAATAATGCAAACCAAGCCATTTGTGCTACAGTTTATTCCCTAATCCAGGGCTGGACAACCTGTGGCTCCAGGGCCACATTCGACTCTGGAGTCTTTCTTTCACTAGTGCTTTGTCACTGGAAAGAATGTGAACATTTAGAGACTGAAACTGTGTCCTGTGTGAATTGACTTTTTCATCATTGTGTGACTGAAATACAATGAAATGATTCATATTTTTAGTCATTTAATATCTGTAAAACAGAATCAGTTGCAGCCACTGATTCCAGCGTTGGAGACGCACCGTCCTCATTTCATTCCTTCAACCCTCCTGTTGAAAAGGTCACTGCTGTGGTATTTACTCATGAAGCAGAACCTGTTGATATTCAAGTCTGTGATGATGTTGAAAGTAGGTTTTCACCTTCGGTCATGAATCTGTGCTTCAGTTTGGTCGATTTGTGTCCAACCCACAGAATGAACATCAACAGAAACGAGTAAAAAAAACCAAAATAAAGGCTGCTCTGAAAACGCACTAGTAGCCTATTATTCTACATATTGTTGCTGTCGGGTGGAAAGCTCGGAAGTCCATTTTTGATCTTTTTTTAATTAATTAATTTTTTTGTCTTAAAACCATTCTATTGGTCAATCTTCATTTTCTGACAAGTTTAGAAATATTCAACCTATAAAAATGGCTTGTGACTACATCTCTCAACTCCATTCATTTATTTAGAATGTACTTCCTTTTTTCCAGTTTCCTGAAAAAGAACCGTTTTGGACAGAAGAGGTTTCCCCCGACAGCGACGATATCTGACCCATGACTATAACCATAATGATAACATCCACACTGAACCATAAAGTAGTGTCAACGTCTGCGTCAGAGCCACTAAATGTGTCCTGATGAGCCGTTAGCGCCGGATGTTCCACTCGGGAACATGTGGACGGGGTGGAACCAAATACGGTCACATGGTCTTTGCACGTATTCTTTTGGCTAAAAACCCAGACTTGAAGGGAAGTGCAGGTCTCGCTCCTCATTACTGTCACTGGAAGATGCACAAACAACTGTATTCATACGACATGAACAAACGGAGAACGTCCCACCTGGAAACTGATGATTCTACTGAAAAAGAATCACATTAACATCCCAACAGCAAACAAAGCAGGCTGCTTTCAATACGGACATGTTTGGGGGAGGTGTTTGGAATCTAAAATGCACCAACTGTTGGAGTTTTAATCCCATCCCAGTCAAAATATTAACACTGTTGTTTTAATTAGGTTATTATTATTATTATTAATAACTACATTTGTTACTTTCATACTCATATTACTTATATATCATTATGACTACTATTATTATTTGTACTGTAATTATAACAGGGGAGGAAGGTGAAGAAGGGGACAGAGGTGATGAAGACGAAGGAGGGGACACTGAAGGGGACAAACATGACAAAGGGGATGAAGATGAAGGAGGACATATGTGTAGATCTCCTCCCACATATTTAAGTCTATTGTAATTGGTCAAACGATCCCAGGTTTCCAAACACGTCCACCTGAAGCTGACTGCACGTCTGTCATCCAGGTATTCAGCTTTTTGGTTTTTTGGTTTTGCAACATATCAGCCCTTCCAGAACAACCTCCTTCTGGGTCACATGCTCCAAACCTGCCTTTTCTAAACTTAGGATCGGGACCAAAATGGGTCATGGAGCTGTTTTTATGGGGTCATGGATCGTCAGAATAAAATACAGACATTAACATGTTACGGGAATTTATTTACCGTATTAAAACGGTAGAAGAAAAGTAGGGTTTTTTTTTATTAAGTGCAGGACTTTTACATGAAACCACATGTTTTAATCTCATTTAAAAACTACTAATACAATGAAATCAGTGTTCTTGATAATTATTAACATGTCCATGATTCATATAAAACAGTCCCTCCAACATGTATTATATGGAAAATATCTAATATGTTATGGAGTTTGGCATCATGTGTTCAAACTGGCATTTAAAGGGTTAAAATCCTGAAAATTATTGAACATTTGGCTGAAGTGGTTTGAGAGATGTACACAGAAAAAAGCCAAAAAATATTTATATTTGATGATTTTTATAGCAAAAGGTCTAAAAAGCAACATGATATCATGAATTGTGATTTACAGTTAGGGTTGGGGTTAGCGGTTAGCACGATTAGTGATTTGTGTTGGGGTTAGGGGTTAGCATTAGGTTTATAGTTAGCGATTAGTGTATCTAGTGGTTAGCACGATTAGCGTTTGGGGTCAGTGTTAAGTTTAAGCATAGCGATTAGTGATTAGCGTGATTAGCGTGATTAGCGTAATTAGCGGTTAGGGTTGGAGTTAGGGTTAGCATTTAGCGGTCAGTGATTAGCGGTTAATACGA
Organism: Ostorhinchus cyanosoma; assembly: GCA_029814465.1. NCBI lineage: Eukaryota > Metazoa > Chordata > Actinopteri > Kurtiformes > Apogonidae > Ostorhinchus > Ostorhinchus cyanosoma. The sequence goes on from JAPTYQ010000029.1 coordinate 26,313,352, forward strand.
GTAGCAGTTAGGGTTAGGCTTAGGGTTAGCAGTTATGGATATATAAACCGGAGATCTTGGTGTACATTGACACGCGATCACATGGCTTTGAATAACATACAAAAGGATGAAAATGCGTACATATAACACGCCAAATACAATAAGAACTGGTGTGACACACGTGATTTCATGAGGTCCGTCTGGTAAAAAGTGTCACTAGTTTATCATACACCTTTAAAAGTAACTCACTTTTACAGAAAAAAATATTTAAAAAAGAAATAATTCCTTTTGTAAGCTGTAACATAGACATAACAAAGAGAAATGATAAAAATGGACCAAACTGGCCTCGTCGGTCACAAAGGGTCACAGATATGGACTCAGAGGAGACCATCTGTTGAACATCAGTGACTTTTTGATCATTTTAGTCTATATTTTTTGTCATTTTTTCTTATTTCGGTGCTGAAACTGAAATCTTTTCTTGTCTGAAGGTGAATCACATGGTCCAACTGAACATGTAGAGACTGAAAATGTGTGGTAGCCCTGCCAGGTTTTAAAGGTAGTAATTACCAGCAGAGGGAAAACAACTGGATAACCTGATTGTCTATTGATTGTGTACGTTCTGCTGTGAACAGATTTAGTCGTTGCCTAGAGCGCATTCATCCAGCGAACCAGCGCCGTGTGGTGGTTGGACGGAGGTAAAACAGGGGACACTGGATGGTTTTCAACCTCATGTTTCCTCCTAATGAACCGCCATTTGATCCTAAAATACAGATGGAACTTCACCTGTGATTTGAGGTCGGGTTGAGATTTCAAAAGAACATTCATCTTTTTATTTTGCAGTAGATTACAGAGGACGATTAGGGGACTGGAAAAAAAAGGTCCAATGTATATTATTTATTTTTATTCTGCCAGTTTTTGTGCTGGCAAGAGGTGGTTTTTCAGGTGTAGCACAATTAGTAGATCACACAAAATTTCAATGGAAAGACCTTTTTCCACAACCAGAGTCACATGGAAAAAAAACCCATATTGATGGACATTACAACAAGAGAAGAAGAAGAGTTAAAAAAACAAACATGTGTTGGTATGTGTGGACACACCAGGAAACTATATCATTTTTTTGTTTTGTGCAGGATAGAGGGGTATTATATAATAATAATAATAATGAATATATCTGTAAATCTACATCATATTTAAGTTTGTCCTCATGTTTATGGAAAGACTTCTCATGTTGTTTCACAATAATAAATAAATAAAACATCGCATTTGTGATTTAATGGAAAAACCGACATTACGCACTTCTGTGTTTTTGGCATTTAGTAAATATTGGTAAAGTTTTGCACAGACGTCCGATGGAAAAGCCACGACTGTTTGTTTTTTTTGTTGATGGCTCAAGTTGATGAAATATATAAATGAAAAAGTATTAAATCCATTATGCCGTTCTTACCCCACCTTGCATATGACGCACTGCAGGTGTTTGGGACCTCTGTGGGGGGGGGGGCACCGGAGGGTTAAGCTCCATTATTTAATGTTGTGTGATCCGAGTCCAGCAGAAACAACATTAGTCTTGGCTGCAGCAGCATCTCAGTATCTGTTATTGATCTGGATCCTCAGTCCACAACAGTGTCCTGGCGTACGGACCCAACGCTCTGTTTGAAAAGGGGAAAAAAACCAACATCAGATTGATGACTGGGTTTGTTTTCAGCTACAAACAGAAGGAAGGCAGTGAATGTTAAACACGCAGCCGACACACGGAGCTCAGCAATATTTGGTGGATTTGTCCCGACCTCAACAGGAGCCGGTGACGCAGATTGATTTTGTTTTCTTGTTAGGGTGCGTGATAAGCCGAGGGAAAATAATGAGCATCGTCTCATTAATGGATAGAAAATGCATTATGGGTCATACATTCCCACTGAATTATGCATCAGCAGTAAACAGCAGTTCCGTACCATCACAGAACACAGATCAGTCTAAGGCCGGCGTTGGATCGGGTCTTCGACACCTGAATGACACATTCTGACACATTGGAAATGCATGGGCGCCCAGTTGGAGGAGGGGATTGTTTGAGTTGTATGAGAACGCAAACGCCTTCTGCGACGAGCAAACATTCTGTCAGCGCGCTATCAGAGCTGTCCCTGCGGGAGATTCACCGACCAATCAGCTGACGGGGATTCACACGACAGCCTTTCCCTTCCAGACCAGGGCGGTCAAACTCATGTTCGTTCAGGTCCACATACAGCCCAGTGTGAGCTCAAGTGGGCCGGACCAGTCACATGATATAAATAAGAACCTTTACATAATAATACAAATGTTTCACTTTGTTGTAGTCTGGAAAAAGTCTAATTACATAATGAAAATATGAAAAACCCGAATAACCTTGTGTAATTTTCACAATATTATGCCTTAACTTATCATTTATACATGTGCCTTACACATAATTTTACACAAACATTTGGTAAAAGGTATAATGTTAACATTTTAGGGTGTGGAACTAAAATAAGAACAATTTCTGCAATGTGTCTCAGCTTATTATTAACAATGAAGACAAATAAAATTAGCAACAAAATGAACAAAAACAGTCAATGCGATTAATAAAAGGAACAATATGACAACCCCCCCCCCCCTGCAAAGTAAGAAATGCTGAATCAAAAAGTATGTAAAAAGAATAAAATAAGCAACAAAATGAATAAAAACAGCTAAAATAATTCATAAAATGGACAAAATGAATAAAGAAGAATCCAAAATAATAAGTAACATAAGTGGAAAATGCCACAAACTGAACAAAATGTAAAACATTTTGAAAAATAAAATAGATAAAACTAATGGTAAAGCACATGGAATTGGATCAATGGCAGTGGATGGACACACTGGGTTTATATGTAAATAAGTAAAATTAACAAAAATTTCTATTAAAAAAAAGAACGTACCAAATAATAAAATGGATAAAACAAGCAAAAAATATACAAAAATAAAGAAAACGGGATAAAATAAGAGAAAAAATGAACAAAAATGAGTAAGAAATCAATTAAATAATAAATAACATGAACAAAATAAACACAAACTGAAGTAATCTGAAGAAAAAAGATGTAAAAAGGGCAACAAAATAAACAAAAACAAGTAAAACAGTAAGTGAAACAAACACAATGAGAGAAATGAGAACACATGAGCAGCTTTTTTTTCTGTTTGTTCTGTCGGTCGCTGCAGACTTCTGTGAAATGCAAATCATGGAAAAGGTGTTTTTGTGGAGCCCCAGAAATCACAGCGAGGACCTGGAAATTTAGGTCCTGTTGTCCTCTTTAAGGGGACCCTGTGGAGTAGAACTCCATTATCTGAGCTCAGAGCCCATGGATCTGAACCGATGGTACAGTAGGAGACTCTGTAGAGGCTGGAAACACTCCAGTCCACCGTCATGTGAGGAGACCAGGAGGCGGAGTTTTAGTCACAAACTGCACCGAGTACTGGAGTATGTTTGAGTTTAAGCCTCATCTCTAACCCTGGAATGAGAAGGACCTACATTTGTGGGATACTTCCTGTTTGCAGCAGACCAAGCAAATCCACTGGTGGTTGTTGGTCACATGACTGTTTGCGTGAGAAAAGGCTGAAAACGTACGCAGGTTAAATTTTTTTTTGTAGGTTCAAGACATTCCAAAGACCAACTTAAAAGAAGTCAGACTAAGGTTTCCGTACCGTGACACCCCACGGTGCAGATGACGGAGCCTCGACTCCATCAGAACTCCTGTTTATTCTGACAGCGACGACACAACATTTTTGGTCTGAAGTTGAAAACGTTTAGAAATCTGTATCAACTGGAGGATTTCGTGGATAAAAGTCAGAGTTTGTGCCGTACTCATTTGAGTTTGGGCTTTTATCTCCAAGGAGGAAAAGTCAAAGATGATGGGATGTCACCAGGTTTTTGAACCACCAACTGTCTGGCCTTTAGGGGTGCTCCACCAACACTACCACCAACACTGGCACTACCAACAACACTGGCACTACCACCAACACTACCACCAACACTGGCACTACCAACAACACTGGCACTACCACCAACACTACCAACAACACTACCACCAACACTGGCACTACCACCAACACTACCAACAACACTACCACTACCACCAACACTGGCACTACCACCAACACTGGCACTACCACCACCCCCACCAACACCAACACCAACACCACTTCTAACATCTTCATCAGGTGTTTGATTTCAGATGTTTTCTACTTCCTGTTTGAAGGTCACAGAGCAAATCTGTTGTTTGTTTTTGTTCACGTTACCGTTTGCATGAGCAGGTTGGATTTTGTCATAACATTGACACAGATTAAGGACCGACCTGAAACCCCTGGAGCTGAGCTGAATGAACGTCAGTCCAAACCATGCAGGGACCAGAGCGTCGCCTCCATCAGAAGCTGTGGTTTTATTGTGTCATTGAAGTGACATGAGGAGTCGTCTGATGTAAGACTGGCTTTGGTCGACATCTCGGGAACATATGTGTCCCCTCTCACTGAGCCCTTCTCAGATTTGTAACCCCCGTGTGAACTCTGTCCGTGGGCTGTGACATCTGCCGTGCCCCGGGCCTCATTGGGGGGGGGGGGGTTCTTCTGGACGGATGGCTGATTCCAGGGCGTCCTCCTCAAAGTCAAACCTCCTGGTAAACGGTGGACGTGTGGGTCCGGATCCGTGGTCAGTGGGCGCTGTGATGTAAATGTGCAGTGATGGGAGGGCGCAGCCGTGTTAATTGAAAGTCACACCGTGTTTCTCGGCTCGATTTCCAAATAGAAGGAACTGTTTTATTTGTACTTAACCCTGGAACCGTGGACTCGCATAACCAAGGCCTGACGGACTTCATATTCTGCTTCTGTGAAAACACTTTAAACACAGAAAACTTCACAGTTCATGGACATTAAGGATGAAGCTTTACATGATGAAACCAATACATCCACTATATGGACAAACGTCTGTGGACATGTTGAATCCAGGTGTTTCTTTTCTAACAGGGTCTGTGATACGAAACAATAAGAACTAATGTCAGAGTATAGTTTTATATTGGATCGATATCAGTGCATTGTTTAGTTTGGGTTAAATCGTTATCTTTGCTTCTAAAACACCTCAGAGATGGTTTGGACTGAATTTATGTCAATATTGATTTACTTTTTTGCTTTTGTTTTTTAAATCCATTACTGGGATTTTTTATGTTCTACCTCTAAATTTACGCAATATTTTTGCGGGCTTTCGTGATCACCCCAAAATAACCCCAAAACCACCCCAAAATAACCCCAAAACCACCCAAAAATAACCCCAAAACCACCCCAAAATAACCCCAAAACCACCCAAAAATAACCCCAAAACCACCCAAAAATAACCCCAAAACCACCCAAAAATAACCCCAAAACCACCCAAAAATAACCCC
>JAPTYQ010000029.1:26482360-26493816 GCA_029814465.1 Ostorhinchus cyanosoma
ACCAGGTCCTGTTTTTAGGACCAGGTTCACAGAAGAACCGGGTCCTGTTTTTAGGACCAGGTTCACAGAAGAACCCAAGTCTCAATGTCAAAATGTTTTCATTCTTATTCTAATAAAATACACACAATTCATTTTATTTTCAATGGAATTCATTCAAGAGTTCACAAATCTGTGTTTTTGCACCCCTCTGGACTCGTCTGCACATGTGTGTCTTTCTGAGCCTGTGGTGGTAGATTTGCCTTCGCTCTTACGTAAACACTAACGCTGCTCAAACAGACGCTGGTCCAGTTACAGCTGACTTATGTAACAGTGTGAGCGTTTGTCTGCTGCTTCACACTCCCACTACAGGCTTTCACAGCTGCTCCTCACTGGTGTCATCCAGGACGACGTGTACAAACTGATAGTTTTAATTCCACAACCGGGTAGTTTTCAACAACAGACGTTCAATAATGCAACAGCTCTGATGTGAGAGCAGAGAACACACTAACGCAGAGTGGAAAAAGTCCAAATATAAAGGCTTTTCCTAACTATGAGACACTATAAATGCTTTTAGTTGTAATGGAATCACTCAGAAAAATCCACAGAATGTGCAAAAGTCAGAGTTATTAGCAAATCAGAAGTGGAACATCCCTCAATTGTTTTTTGTTTTTTTTTGTCAAACTTCCTAAAATACCATCAGAAAATAGAGAAAAATAAGCTGAAATGTTGAAATTAACACAAAAGTCCCACAATTTTTCAGGATTCCTTATTGATTTAATAGGTTATGACTTTATTAGTATTCAATATTGAATTAAATCCTCCTATATTTTGTGAATGTATGACTTGGAGGGGGAATAAGGGGAATAAGAGACTCAGTTAATAGTTTATGTGATGATTAACAGTGGTTGAAGTCATATGAATAGATATAATCATAATTTATTAAAATTCCCCCTTTATTATTGTAAACTTAGTTAAATTGTCATTATTTTATTCCTATTATTGTAACACCTCCCTGACTCTTGATTGGTCAGATTTACAGTTTTCTTGCTGCTGATGTTAGAAATTCTTTGATTTACAAAACTGACAAATGTATTCTATCAGAGAAATACTTTTTTTTCTTTTTAACATTTATGTTTCAGCTCAAAGCTCCATTTTCTGATCAATTTTGAACAACTTCTAAAAACAGAATAAATTAAGGAGAAATGTTTAAATTTAAGCATAAGAGTATAATTTCCATGCAAAAACCCCCAAAACAAAATACTTTGTTATGGGAAATTATAGAAAAATAACACACATTTGACTCTAATCTAGTCTTACAGTTTTCATAATTCATTATTCCTTATTTATTTATTTATTAGCTTGAGTTCAATAGCAAGTTTTCTTTTACTGTTAAATATTTAATTACATTATGCCGCATTCTGCAATTATAGGATGTCATGGAATGTAGCACAATACAAACAAAGAGATGAAAGAAGAAACTGAACCAAATCTAAAGTAATAGTTACGTAACAGACACTTAAATAAACACACAGCTTTATCTAATCTAATACAATTTAATCTAATCTAAACTGAATTAATCGTTGTTTTGTACTGATTAACAGTGTTTGAAGTCATATAAAAAGACCTGTTGGTTAAATGTAATCTGAGGTAATCATTTCTTGTATTTATTTTTAAATCTACTCTTCTTTTTTTAATCTAAAATACTGTCATTTTGTCCCTGTTGTCATTGTCACGGTCCTCTAGAAAATCCCGCCTTCTTAACTTCTGATTGGACACTTTGCCGATTTTCTCGCCTCTGATTGGCTAAAGCAGCAGTCACTCCGCCTCTCCCTACCCGTTGGTCGTTGGAGCTCAATCTGAAATCATATTTTGCGTTGCGGCGGCGCAGCGGGCGGCGGCGGCAGCGGCTATCGGCGGGAGCTGCTTGCTTTTTGGTTTTTTTTCGGTTTGTCCTGACTGCCGCCGGTACTCATGGATGTCTGTATGTGAAAACCGGGGGAGCGAGCAGTATTTGCCGCATAATGGTATTAAGAAAAAGACTAAAACGGTGCCTTTTTAGCAGGAGAGTGAGAGCGGCCGGTGCCTTGTAGCCGTAGTGAAAGTTAGCATCAGGAGGCTAATGCTAGGCCTTCCGTTAGCTTCGGTTTGTCAGGACACTTTATTGTTTTATTCTTCTTTTGTTCTGCTGCTTCTTTTATTTGCGGGGTTTTCTTTACATTCTGCTGCCGGTGGTGAAAAAGTCAGTGAAATGAAGAGAGTGAACAGCTTCCAGAGGTGGGTAGCAACAAGGTTCTGTCTCATGAATTAATTACAGCTTAAAAAAATAATAATGATAATAATCAGAATTAATGTTATTTAATGATTTGAATGTGATTTTGACAGAATGTGTTGGAATAATGGGTTGTTTATGCACTGAAATGCACAGGAAGTGTTGTCAAACCAGAAAGACTAGTTGAATTGTGGTGGTTTTGTCCATAATTGATTGTATTAATATGGATGTTATTTGAGGATCAATAACTCTGTTGGTGTATGTGTTAAATTATGACAAAATACACTGATTATGGGCTGTTAATGCAAAGAAATGTCAGCAAACCTTCATGAATAACAACCAGTCTGTCATGTATAGTTTGAACTGGTTTATATAACCACTGTGTCAGGTTTGATAAATGATCAATATCTATAATATTGATTATTAACTAGTAATTTAGGTTGTTTTTTTGTTTGTTTTTCTCAGAAAAGAGATAAGAAGAAAGATAAGAAATGTAAGAATAACAAAACTTCAGTCATGTTAACAGTCATATTCAGTTCAGTTGAACTTTCAGAGACATAATTAAAGTTAAATTATTTAGAAAATCCTCTAAATTAATATTTTATATTAATTATCTTAGTGGGTTTGTGTTGGATTCTGTCCACATCTGTTGGAATAATGGGTTGTTTGTACAGAGAAATGCATGAGAACTGATGTCAAACCAGAAAGACTTGTTGAATTGTGGTGGTTTTGTTCATAAATTGATTGTATTAATATGGATGTTATTTGAGGATCAATAACTATTGGTGTGTGTGTGTTAAATTATGACCAAATACACTGTGATTATGGGATGTTTATGCAAAGAAATGAATAACAACCAGTCTGTCATTTATAGTTTGAACTGGTTATATAACCACAGTGACAGGTTTGATAAATGACCAATGTCTGCAATATATACTGATTATTAACTGGCAATTTTTTTTTTCAGAAAAAAAAATTAAGAAATGTCAAAATAACAAAACTAGTCATGTTGACAGTCATGTTTAATTCAGTTGTACTTTCAAAGACATAATTACAGTTAAATTATGTATAAAATCAGAATGAATGTTGTTTATTAACGATCTTAGTGGGTTTGTATTGGATTATGTCCAAATCCGTTGGAATTATGGGTTATTTATACTGAGAAATGCATCAGAAATGTTGTCAAAGCAACATAAATCCATACATATACTTTGAACTGGAGAACTACAGCTGACAGGTTTAATAGAATATTAATATTTGTGATATTAAATGATTGTTAAATGGTCTTGAGTTATTGATACAGAGAAATACATCAGAAATATCCAATCATCAGGAATAATTCACTTTTTCATCTCTTTAATTGAACCCAGTTTTATGACTAAAATTAAACTAAATCATCCCTAATGCACGTCAGTAATGTTGTGTATGAGTCTAAATATGTTGTAATTATGGGTTTGTTTATGCAGAGAAATACATCAGAAATGTTGTCAAAGTAACGATAATTCAGTCATTAATGTCACTTAAAGTTTAAACTGGATAATTACAGTTGATATGGTTAGTGAATTATGAATATTCATGACATTTAGTGGTTATTAAATGATCACATGAGTTGTTTATACCGAGAAATACAAACCATAATGGAAAACAAACGTTTGTCACATCAAATTCAGTTGAAGTTTTTGACAGAATGACAGTTGAATTAATGTGATTGGCAGGAATCACGAGTACAACTGTCAAGTAAAATGTCAAATATTCATTTTTTGTGCAGAGAATAATGAAATAAATGTGACATGAGATTCTGTCAGTGATAGTTTTAGCTGGATAATAATTACAGCTAATTGATGTTATTGTGCGTTAACCTCCAGTTGTGTTAAGAAAATACAACATTGTTTTTATATGAAGAGAAATACACAAGAAAAGCAGTCAAATCATCACAAATAACAAACTACAGTCATTTCTATATTTATACGGAGAATTAAAGTTAATTTGGTGTCTTATTCTATTTAATCTGTTGAATTCGGGTCAAAAAATTATTAAATTATTGGATGTTTTTACAGAGAAAAACACAAGAAATGATGCCAAAGTTTCACGATAAACATTAAGGTCACTCTGATATTTTTTCAAGTGATTGGTTGTAAATGATGATAAAGTCCACATTTATTTACAGAGTTTATGTAACGTGTTGTTTTGCTGCTGATGCAGAAATCAAACTAGAATCAAACCGTCTGAGCTTTGAACTGAAGGTGATTTAGAGAGAAAACATTCTGATTCAGTGTCAAACTCTGGATAATTCAAAAAGCAGAGGAAGAAATGGGTGAAAATGTTCATGTTTATTTAAAAAGATGTAAAAATGCAGAGTTTTCAGTCAGGTACGACAAGAAAACGTGTTTGCAACTTGTAGAAATCAGAGAAAACTAGTGGTTTGATTTGGTTGTAACTTGTCTGCGTCGAATGAGAATAAACTGGGATCGGATCGTGTGCTTAAGGGTCGGACTCTGTGACCTGAAACCTGTAGATTCCTGCTGATAAAAATATGACTCTGATACCGAAGCTCTGTGTCCTCGTACGTGGGTGACATCAGATGGAGTTGGCCGGGGTTTACGGCCAAGCGTCCATATGTGATCATCTGCAGGTCCGCTCAGGTTTCAGCAGGTCCAATGTAGATCTGGGACGGGGGTTCCAGGTCTGAAGGCAGATTCAGGTCAGGATGTGATACGACACCGGCTCAGGTTCAGAATCCAAACGGGTTTCCAGGTGTGAGAGGAAGCGTCTGCTCTGAAACGCCGGCTTTTATGGATTCAGTCTTTAGTTTATACAGTAAAATCCAATAAATGTCTCTTTTTCTGTTATTTGGCTGTAAATTATGTATTGTTTTATTTGTGTTTGTGCTCAGATTAAGACTTCTACAGAAGACCATGAGGGCCACTGGGGAAAAAAATATGGTCTGGTATATTTTTTATTATTGTTCAGGAAAAAAAAGTCAGAATTCTGAAATTAAAGCGAGAATTCTGAGAAAACACTCTGAGCTTAAAGTCAGAATTTGGATTTTTCCTCATAATGTTAATATAAAAGAAACGTATAGGACCTTAATATTTTTTCCCGGTGGCCCTAATCGTCTTCTGCAAACACCTGTTGAAGGCGTTCTTCCATCTGGGGTCAAACTTACGGCCCGTGGACCAAAAGCAGCCGCCAAAGAGTCCGATCCCTGCCACGGAAAGTAGAAATGACACTGAAAATCTGACCCTTTACGGAGGTTCCACGTTCAGACCAGTCTGATCTGTTTATCTGACGAATAAACAGACTTATTTACACACGATAACGTCTGCGATCTCTGCGCCATCACTGCGTGTTTTAATCTTAAATCAACATGTAAGTGTTGGCGTGCGGGTCAAAGGTCGGCCTTAATGACTCCAGTTTCTGGTTTGTGTCGTAGGTTCATGAACAGACGAGCCTCGGCCAACTGCCGCTACCAGCCCACGTGCTACGAACACGCCGCTAACTGCTACACCCACGCTGTGAGTGACCACGCCCCTTTTGGATGCCATTTTTATCATCGTGTCCAGCATTTCTGTTCATTTTGATGCTTGTTTTGTTCAGTTTTAAGCTTTTTTTTTGTTTCTTGCGTTCATTTTGATTATTTTGTTCCGTTTTGTCCATTTTTTTGTTTCTTATTTTCATTTTTGTTCATTTTGATGCCTGTGTAGTTAATTTTTATAAATTTTGTTGCTTATTCTCCATTTTATTTCTATTTTTTATTTTGTTGTTTTGTTTTTGTGTATCCCAGACCCCTGTGAGGAATGAACCCCCTGAATTCATCGTGTCCACATTTTGTCCTTATATTATAGATAACATTGACAGATGTTTTAAAGTGCTTTACAAAATAAAGAGAGAGAGAGAGAGAGAGCGCTTAATAGTTGACTTTCTCCTGTAAGTGGCTTTGGAAAAAAGCGTCTGCCAAATGGATAAAGGTGTGTGCGTCTGAGCCGTTCTAACGCCTGCGCTCGTCCCCAGTTCCTGATCGCGCCGGCCGTCGTGGGGATGGCGCTGCTTCACCGTCTGTCCGATAACCGCTGGCAGACCATCACCGCCTGGGTCTACGGCCTCGGCCTGTGTGCGCTGTTCCTGGTGTCCACCGTTTTCCACATCATCACCTGGAAGAAGAGCCACATGAGGTGAGCACGAACTGAACTGAACTGAACTGAACTGAACTGAACTGAACTGAACTGAACTGAACTGAACTGAACTGAACTGAACTGAGTAGACTTTATTGTCATTGTGTACAGTATTAGTCGTGCTGCTCCAGTCAGCGTAACAATATGAATAAAACATGTCAAATAAGAATAGACCTAAAAGTAGAATAAAAATAGACATGATGTTAACATGTTTAACTCTGATCAAGTCTGTATAATATGGAAGAGGATCGTCCACTTGATCTCATTTTTGTTTCTTTTTGTCCTTTTTTTGTTTTTGTTCATTTTGATGCTTCTTTTGTTCAGTTTTGTCCATTTTTTGTATTTTATGTTCATTTTTGTTCATTTTGATGCTTCTTTTGTTCAGTTTTATCCATTTTTGTTTTTTTTTAATGTTCATTTTGACCCTCTTATCCACCTGAGGCTTAAATTGTGCCTTTGTGGTTTCAGGGCTGTTGAACAGTGTTTCCACATGTGTGACAGGGTGGTCATCTACTTCTTCATCGCTGCCTCCTACACTCCGTGGTGGGTTTCGGTGCCGTGCTCCGTCCTTTGGGTGTTTACTGTGAACACAAACCCTAACAGTGTGTTGTTGTTTTTCAGGTTGAACCTCCGTGAACTGGGCCCTTTAGCCGCTCACATGCGCTGGTTTGTGTGGTTGATGGCGGCTGCAGGGACCATCTACGTCTTCAACTACCACGAAAAGTCCGTTTAGTTCACGCCACAGTCCACTTTTCTACAGACACTTGTCATTTACTGATGAATAAATTCAAAATACTCACCTGATAGTCAACCTTTAGCACATTGAGGCTCATTTTTCTGTTTTTTACTGATTATTACATCTGTCATAGTTCATATCATCAATTTCTACAGAATGTTTTTCTTTTTTTTTTTTTTTTTTTTAGTTATTCAGAATAATTTTTGTGTCATTCTATTACCATGATATAAAATAAATAAATTATAACAGAGAATCCAACTTAAAGAACTAATAAAACTAAGAGTTGGTGTAAATGCTTTATATTCTGTTTTAGATCAAATGACAATAATATTGACAAATTAATGCATCAGAATATTATGTTTAATTGTATTTAACAAAACACTAGAAAACATAAAGTTTGTCATTTAAATTCACCTTTTAGGGATTAAAATGTCTTGAATAAAGAAATACTCATGTTTTTATGACGTCTAACTGAGTTTTTCTCTACGTTTAACTTTTCCTGAGTGTTTTACTGCTATTTATTCTAATATTCTCTGTATTTTAGTTTAAATCCTGTATTTTTCCTATATTTAATTCACTGATCATGTAGATATTCATTAAAGCTCAGAGTAAATTCAATGGTTATTAACTCGGAAACAGAGAAAACTGAAGAGAAAGTGACTTTATTAATCAAATCTGTCATTAACGGAGCATAAACCCAGTTTCTACAACCATGAACGTTGACTGTAAGAAACAAAACACAGTAAGAGTTCACTGTAAAAAAAAAAAACAAAAAAATTTTTGAAGAAATTGCACTTAAATGGTCTGAGTAAAGTCTTAGTTTTATCGGCTGTTCTTAAACTTGGATCCTCAGTTATAGTTTATATTATTTTGTGTCATGATAATAGAATGAAACAATGATTATTCAGAATAACTCAATTATATATATAATTATCTCAGAAAAGAAACGTCCTGTAGAAACTCAACCACAGACATAATGATCAGAAAATCTTTAAAAAGGATTAAATCTGAATATTTTCTGGTTTTGTGCTGAATTATTTCTACCGTTAATGAAACTGAGACTGACACTGGAACCATGTGAAGGTTTGACTGGAGTTGAATCAACTTTAACTGGTTTATTTGGGTTTTTCTCTGTGTTTTCAGGTATAAACTGGTGGAACTGGCCTTTTATTTAACCATGGGTTTCTTTCCTGCGTCCGTCGTCACGTCGATGGTAACGTATGCATTTACTTCTTAATGTGGTTTTATTCATGTTTTATTAGACAGGTGGTTCTCAGACTGAGGCTCTGGACCTGCAGGAGGCCGCTTCGTGTCAAACATACGACCCGTGGACCAAAACTGGGGCCAAACAGGTCGACTCGACCCAAAAATGACACTGAAGAGATGAACAAACACTAACTACTGTGGCCTAAAGGGATCAGATACAAATACTATTATAATAACAGATAATGACAAATACAAATGTTTTCTGTTTTAGTGTTAAAAAAAAAAAAGTAAAACTACATGGAAATATTTACATTTACAAACTATCCTTTCACAATAAAATGTGAATAATCTGAATAAATATGACCGACATGAAATGTCTTCAGATAAATCAGTGTAATTGGATCAATATTCTGTCTGTTATTAATTGTTTGGTGTATTTATAGATCTATTGTGATCTTTACGTTATTAAGTACTTGTGGAAATGATAAACGGAGTCAGAATACTGTAAAAATTACAATTAATGTATATATTATAAATTTCGGTTTTTGTGTTTTTTAAAGATGTATATTTTCATCATGTGATTTTACTTTTTTCATGCAAAAGGAAAGTATAAAAACTAATAAACTAATAGAATTTAAAAAGTACTGATGAAAGTGAGGATGAAAATGACCAAAAAAATGGGTAAAGTGATAAAACAAAGACGAAAATGAATAAAATAATGAAGAAAATAAGAAAAAATTAACAAAAAATAATTAAAATACCATATTTATTTTTCAAATTGCTATAAACACATCAATTTTAACTTAATTTACTTCAAATGTTGCAGATAGAGATACATTTTAGATGTTACTGCAAAATATCTGAGTGACGGCTTGTTTGTTTTTTTTTTTCATATTTTTTTGTTCCATTTTTTTTATCTTTTTCTTTTTTTTTTTTTACTCAAAGGGTGAAACTTCAATAAACTTCAGTTTATTTCAAATGTGGCACATTTAATTTTAATATTTAACACATATTGAATCTGGATTAAAGTGTTGATCGACGCTGTAATAAGCTGCAGTTTGTGCGAGGGGCGGGGTTTGGGCGGGGTTTCAGATGTTTTAGGGTCTGGTTCACCTGTTGTTGATGTCGGACCGGTGCTGTGGGCGTCGCCGCCCCCTGGTGCTCGTACTGTGTTCAGGGCAGCGATGGGACGTGTTCTGATCCTGTTTTGACATGTTTGTTTTTTGTCTCCTCAGTCGAACACTGAAGGTCTCCACGAACTGGCCTGCGGCGGACTCATCTACTGCCTCGGCGTCGTCTTCTTCAAGAGCGACGGCATCATCCCGTTCGCCCACGCCATCTGGCATGTGTTTGTGGCGCTGGCGGCGGCCGTGCACTACTACGCCATCTGGAAGTACCTCTACAGGAACCGCGGTGACGGTGACCACGCCCTCCTCCTCGACTCGTGACTGACGCCGCGTCCACGGCGACAACGTTTACCACAAATGTGACCAGAAATTGTTTACGCTTTTCTACGGTGACGGAGAGCGGCGTTTTCCAGTGTCTCCCAGAGTAAAATAAAAGCTATTTTCACAACTGTTTTATACCAAAACAAAAAAAAGAAAAAACCTAAAAAAACAAACACTTGAGCGACGAGGGACTTTTGACTTCCTGTTTTCGTATTAACCTCAGCACATCCAAGGCCGATTCCAGGATCCACACCAGGATTTTCTATCGACTACAGCCACATTCCAGGCGACGGAGGTTTCGTACATTTCAGTCGGCGGTCGAGGTGCTAAACCGACGCCTTTTGGGTTTTGGAGTTCAGGTGGAAAAACCAGACAGACAGACTTTGACCGTGTCGTTTCCTGTCGTGTGTCGGTTTGAATCCAGGTTCCGTCTGTTTCACTGTGTTCCGTTTCTCTGGTTGGATCTGGACGCAGTCGTCAGGGAAGTATTTGGCTCCTCCTCCTGGTGGGCGGAGGAACGGCAGCACTCGAGTAAAACCCTGCATTTCTGAAAACCACGGATCAAATCTGAACCAAAAGTGTTTAAGATCAGCTGCAAACGGACGGAGCAACCAGTGATGTGATTGGACGGTTAACCCTCCGGTGTCCCGCCCACAGAAGGGCCTTTAATCCCCTCCAGACCATAATATGCACAGAACAGAACGGTTTTCATACAATTTAGTTTTATTTTGTATTTCATCAACTTGAGCCATAAACAAAAATAACAAATACAAAATAACTTTAATATTTTTAACCCTTTAAATGTTGTATTTGTAACAGAAACAAACCATAGTTTTTGATGCAAAAAAATTTTTTTTCTTCAATATTCGACATAAAAATAGTTTTTAAGTTTTTCATCCTGTCATATGTCAGATTAACACCAACACTGGTTCATATACATTAATTGAAATGCAAACGGGTAAAAGTGTTAATGTTATTATTTTTTTAATCTTTAAAAAGGGTCATAACGCAGAGTTTTTAATCGAATACGACACGAAAACATGTCAACTTGTAGAAATCGGAGAAAACTAGAGCTTTTATTTAGTCGTAACTTTGTCCACGTTTAATCCGAATAAACTGTGATTGGATCATGTATTTAACCCTTTGGTGTCGCACACATACGGTCCTATTTTTTTTAAATTTTATTTTATTTATTTTTTGATAGTCTTTCCAAATACCAAAATCAAAAAGCGCCGTTATGTCAAACATTTCATACACTTTTTTAAGGGTTTAATTTTATTACATTTTTTTTTTGTTTTACCTTTTTTTGCATTTCAACAAAAATACCAAATACTCAATAACTGTCCTATATTTAACCCTTTAAATGCTGCATTTGTCATGGAAACAAACCATGTTTTTTGATGGAAAAAACAAAAAAAAAAATTTTTTTTCAATGTTCTACATAAAAATTGAATTTGCTGTTTCTTTCATTTTTTATCCTTTCACGTCTGTGATTAACACCAACATTAACTAATATACATTCTTATTTTTTGTGCTAGCTTAAGTGTTAATGCTTTCTTTCTTTCTTCTTTCTTTAGTCCATGTGGGTCACTTCAGGACCTCTTTAGTCCATGTGGGTCACTTCAGGACCTCTTTAGTCCATGTGG
>JAPTYQ010000029.1:26549806-26561492 GCA_029814465.1 Ostorhinchus cyanosoma
CACCCCCCCCGAGGCTCAGAATGCTGTTAACGGGCCTTTGTGTAAAAACAAAAAAGAAACACTGTAATAACCTATATTTGTTTTATTATAATATTATTATATATTTATTATATGTATGATATAGCATCAGATCCTGTTCTGAATGTGTTTAGTGTTTGTGCATATTTCTGGTGAAATTAAATTTTTCTGGGAAATAATCTCTTAAAAAAACAAAACAATCAAACAAATATCGCCTTGTTAACAGTATTATCATAAATTGCAATATATCATATGGTGATGATATTGTGATTTGTGTCATATTTCCAGATTCTTAAAGCACAGCCCTGGTAATAATAGACTTTTCTGTGTCTTTGCGTTGAACGGTTGAAGGGACTCGGTCAGTCTGACTCACTGGTTTTCACCACAGTTCTAGAAACAGCGTTTGTATGTACGACCTCTAAACGCTTCCATACAGTCATGCATGTTCAGTCTGTCATCTATAGAATAAACCCATGGGCTGGTTGAAAACAGCAGAATTCCCCTTCGGTTT
The DNA here is from genome assembly GCA_029814465.1 of Ostorhinchus cyanosoma. NCBI lineage: Eukaryota > Metazoa > Chordata > Actinopteri > Kurtiformes > Apogonidae > Ostorhinchus > Ostorhinchus cyanosoma. The sequence goes on from JAPTYQ010000029.1 coordinate 26,550,336, forward strand.
TTCCACCGACGCCGCCGTCCTCGTCTCAGACACAAACCCGGGCTCTGTTCATGCATCTCCCACTCCCACGCTGTCACGCCGCCTTTTCAGCGCTTTGTGTTTTGCCATGGGTGGCTCTTACCACCAGTCTGAGGCGGCCTGATGTGGTTTCGGCCCCAGACGCCCTCGCTGTCTTGTCATGTGATTTCCAGGCGTGGGCGATGGCGGCAGCGGACAGAAGCGACTCATCCAAGCCGTGGGTCTGCTGTGGTTTAAACTCTGAGGGGGAGGTTGTTACAGAGGCTGATTTTCTTCACACTTTCCTGCTAAACAGCCCTGACCCCCCCCGCCCCCCCCTGTCTATACCTTCAACTGTGATGGTGGGGAAGCTCAACCTTTAGTGTAATTACCCAGGCTGCATCTCCCTCATTAGACTCCTGCGGTGGAACCCATAAACAGCTGAAGTTAGCGTTGGACCCACTTAGAGCCCAAACACGCGTCACTCAGCAGTTAGCCAAAACCAACGCCATCCAGGTTTAACTTTCCAATAAAAATACTTTAGCGTCACATTCAGAGCGGGCATTGAACCGTGAGCGCATTATTAAACCGACAACGTTAGCGTCTGCTGCCAACATTCACACCGTCTACGCCTCGAATCAGCAGAATCTGAAATCAGTGGAATCTCACCTACTGTACGCTTTAGTCGATCCTTCCAGGTTTTTCATGTCTTTGTTGATTCGGTTTTAATGACTTTTTCTGTTTTAATGTATGTTTCGGTCATTTCTCTTATTTTATCAAATTCATCTTTGAAGTATTTTTCCAGGAGTCATTATTTTCTTGATTTGGACATTTTAATTGGGGTGGCGGCCATGGCTCAGGAGGTAGAGCAGGTCATCCAATAACCGAAGGGTTGGCGGTTTGAATCCCGCTCTGTCCGTTGTGTCCTTGGGTAAGACACTTCACCCACCTTGCCTCCAGTGTCTGAATGCCAATGAATGCCTTCCCCAGAGCAGCTGTGGCTACAAATGTACTTTAACACCACCAGAGTGTGAATGTGTGAGTGAATGAATAATGGATCAATAATGTAAAGAGCTTTGGATGCCTTAAAAAGCGCTATAGAAATCTAATCCATTATTCTTCTTCTTAGTTTTATTATTAAGTTGACTCTGTTAACCTTTACATGCACTAGTGGGTCAAAATGACCCGGTCAGGCTGTTAATATTGAATATCTTTGTAATGAAAAGTTATTATTGCATAATCCAGGTATTCAAAAAAAAAAAAAAAGAAACATCAAGCCTTTGAAATTGTTTAATTAATTGTAATTGTAGTTTTTGTTTTACTAACCCTTAAACTTCCATCACTGGGTCAAAATGACCCACATCCATTACAATGGAATTCAACAGCAAAAGCAAAGGACTCACTCACTAAATGGATGTTGACATATTTCCATTGCTGTTATATACCATATGGAGCACTGTGGAGAAAGAAAGCATTGAGAAAGAAAAATAGAAAAAAGAAAGCAGACATGTTACAAAAGTTTACATCATAGTTTTATATGATGAAAAATGTTTTTGATTTCTAAATATTATTTGGTCTAAATAATAAAAAAAAAATTGACCCAATATGTTCTTTATTTCCTGTGACCGTTTCATGTGTTTTATTCTCATTGGTCGCTGGTTGTAGTCTGTCAAAATAGTCAATGGTGATTGGCTGATGCGACGTAAAGGGTATGTACTTGGACGTTGAGGTAAACGGACAGAGGAGAGAAAGGTCCGGCGGATGGACAGACAGACGGAACGTTCCAGATTTTACACCTGAGAAGTGGGTCACGGATTCGATGAATCTGTTTGAAAACACTTAGAGCTACGAAAGAGAACTGTGTTGGGTCCAGAGCCAGAGGACTGACGGTAGGACCGAGACATCCGCCGAGGGGGCCGTGGACACGAAGCTCGCGCCGCAGAAGGCTAATGCTAGGCCAGTGGGTCACTGTTGTTTCCACGCACTCAATGTTTTTTCAGCTATATTTCAACGCACCCAATGTTTTTCCCAGACTCAACAGGTCTGCAGTGGTTTTTGTTCGTGAGTAAAACTGTTAGAGTTGTGATGTTCTACTGAATTTGACTGCGTGTGCGCGTGGACCTACTGCTGTCGCCACCGCCATTTCGTGTATTAGCAATACACGACTCAACTACTCCGAATGCGACTTCGCGACACATATTATAGCAGGGGAAGGTACCGCCTTTCCTGCCTCTGATTGGCTCGACTGGCTCTAATCCTGTTGTCTGTTATCCGTGTCCATGGTAACACATAAAGACTGTTCATTTGTACCGTCCGTGTCCCTTAAAGTAAGATATATTTAATTTTAAAACTAAAACCCTTCTGTCTGTGTCCCTCTATATGTTTCAGTTTCAACGAGCCGGCCGTAAGGAAAGCATAGTATGAATAATAATAATCACTTTACTGTCCATAGATGTGGACATTTGTCATGTAAGTTTTAAAAATCACAACTATACAGAGTAAATGCACAGTATTTTATTACTGTGAAAACAAACAATCAAGACTCATGGGATTTCCTTTTCACGATCATTAGAAATGTTTAAAATGAGCAGCATAGTGGTATGAAATGTAGCATAATTTCTTTAACAGAAAGAGTTTAAGTCTGGATTTGAAAAATATGAGTAAGGCATTATTTTTGATCACGTAGGGTTTGGTATTCTGTAATGTGGGAATTTGATATTAAATTAACTCAGTGTTGTACGTGAGAGTTGACTCAATGTTAGTTGGCTGCCTCCTAGTGTATGAATGTATATTTGAATTAAACAAGAACCAGTTATAGAATATTATTATTATCATTATTAGCGCCTAAAGGCTTGAGTATACATGTGTGTTAACTGCCAGATCAAGTAGTCATTCGGAGAAGAACCTGCTTTTTGGAGTTCAACCAGGTGCACTGAAGAAAAGCACATACAAATTATGTCTCAGTGGTTAAACTGCAAAATGCAGAGGATAATATTATAATAAATGCTCATAAATTAACTGCAGAGAATAATTTATGTGGAAGTTTCCACACATCGTTCTGTGTTTCTAATGGTTAAAACCCACTACATTACTTTAATACTGTCTCCATTATGTGATTATGTTTTTACTGCTGTAATAAATTAATATGTCTAAAGTTGTCTGTCCCAGTGGTTTATTCTTTGTCCTTCGTAAAGGCTAATACAGTCAGGACAGTTTCACCCTCGTGCGTACGTCAGTGCTTCCGCCAGACGACAATAGAGACGTTCAATAAAACACTTGTGTGTGTCGGTTTAGTGACAGTGATGTATGGTTTGTTTACTGCCCGTTCTTCGGGGTCACCTGCAGGATTAGTTCGTAAGCCTTATTGAACCCCGGCTTTTGTCGGAAGCCCCTCAGGTTCACCACAGCCCTCATTTTCATAATCACTAGACATTTTGATTGTGGCGAGTCACTTGGTTTGACCATAAGTGCAAGAAACCGAATCCATTAATAAAAAGTCAATAGTTGAGTCAATAAGGCAATTTAGCAAATACATGAACCAACAATAGTGTATTAAAGCTCCTGCCGGTAAGTGGATCCATTGGGGTGTGGGGGTGGGGGTCTGCATACTGTGAAAAATCTAATGCAATTATGATCAGAATAATATCTGCACGGCAAAAATGATTTCTATGAAAGTGAAAAAAAGCCTTATTCCTAGAACATTTGCCATTTTTTTCATAGAAATAGAAAAAAGCTTGCCAAGAAATTTTAACATAAGAAAAATATTCCTATTTTTTTTTTTAAAAAATGCATCAAAAGAAATTTTAATAACATTTTCCAGCTAATATCAAGCTGGGTTTTACTGTAACAAGGTATGGCAATATGTTTCAAATGATCCCATCAAAGGATCCAGATTGTTTTCATCATTACCCCGCCCCTGCCTGCCGTGTATGGCATTTTTTGCAGTGTGGTATTGACTGGTGTGAGAGGCCATGAGGGGCAGGGCGGCGGCGGGGCTGCTCTGGGGATGACCTCCACCCACTTCGGTGATTGATTAGGTGTGTCAGAGCGGTTCCAGCCCAAATGAGTCGGCGTGGGCCACTGTGTGGACCGGCCTCCACTCGGGTCCCGTTATTAACTTACTCAGGATGAGGGCACCGTAAATAGGCAGCAGTGGAACCTCTGTGGGGACTAAAGAGGGAAGGCAGCCCCTGCCAAACTCAATTTGGAATTTAACCCACGGGGCTGACATCGATTGAAATCTTCTCCTGCAACAGCAGCTGACGGATTAAAGCACGGAGCAACGCAGCATCTTCACGTCACCGCCGCCTCCTGCACAGAGTCACGGACTGGGTTCAGTTGGTTCAGTGTAGAGGAGTCAAATCAAATGAATGGGAAGGATTACTGACTTATTTAGAGAAGTTCAATGTACGATGGCATATAAGGGTCACAAAAGAAAAAAAACACGTTGCATAATATGGAGATGAAACCTGTCATTTTATGAGAATAAAGTCAAATACAAAAAGAGTCATAATTTTGCAAGAATGAAGTCGTTATGAGAATAATTTCATCATATTTCAAGAATAAAACTGTAATAGAACAACGTCATCATTTTAAAACAGGCAAGAAAAATATCTTAATTTACGAGAATGAAGTGGTACCCACTGGTCACATAATTGAGGACTTGGAACATTTTGTGAGGTTCTGCTTTCATTTGGGGTTTACGCACGGCCAAATACTGAGGCTATTAGCCCCGCCCACCATTAACACATTAGCATTAGTCAAAGGACTTTGACGTTTGGGTTTGTTTCGACTTAAGAATCGAACAGATTTGGAGCAAATTGCTTCTTGAGGAGGAACTGACTGGAAGTGGTCGGCTGCAGGGCTATCGATGGTGAATTCAAACTTTTTATCGCACTATTGCGAATTTATTTTCAAAATATTACGACTTTAATCTCACAAGTCCGACATGAGTTTTTTTTTTTTAACTATCACTTTATTCTCATAATATTTATGGCTTCTCGAAATATTACACATTTATTCTTGTAGTGATAACTGTATTCAGTTTTTCTGTGTGGCCCTACAACACCATTGTATTTTTTTTACTTCATTTAGTAAATTTTTTTTTGCTTCGTTTTCCCACGTTATTTATTATTTGGTAATATTTTATATCCTTTTTTGTTCATTTTATTTATTATTTAATTTACACCCAGTGTTTCCAGCCACTGTCATTAATTCAATTCCATAGTTTTTACTGGTGAATCAATAGTTACTTTTCCATTGACCCATAAATTGCTTGAATATAACTTGCTCATGAAAATATGCCTAATGTGAAAATGACAATTTCGCCAAAACTCTTGCTCTTGTGCTTGAAAGAGGTGGTTTTTCTGGCATAGTGAAATTGACTTATCAAGCAAATCTGCGATGGAAAGTCCTTTTTATGCAACTACAGCCACATGGGAAAAAATTGGATGTAGATGGACGTTACAACAAGAAAAGAAGAAGAGTTTAAAACCAATGTGGTGGTATGTGTGGACACACCAGCAAACCCAATCATTTTAGAATTTAATACAGGATAGAGGGCTAACGAGCATTCTAGATTCAAAAGAACAGATATTTATGCTCATGTTTATAGAATGACTTCTGTCATCTCACAGTAACAAATCATCGCATTTGTGATTTAATGGAAAAACCGACATTACACATGACTGTTTTTTGACATTCAGTAAATATCAAAGTTTTGTGCAGATGTCCAATGGAAAAGCGACTAATGTAGTAGAAGATGATGGTGTTTCCATGGAAACTATGGAGCCGCTGAAATAATAATAATAATAATAATAATAATAATAATTCTTCTAATACATGTATTGATAGGATTAGTGGATCGGGTATTAAACATTTTCCGTAGATCGTTTTGTTGGGTGTATAATCCGATGTCACGGCCTGCAGATGCTGATGTTGGCGTCTGTTGTTTGATGTGAGTTCTGCGTCTTAGTCCCGGTCTCTGCGTTAACGACCGTCTGTCATCTGGGACCAGGACCACCAACTCCTCCAGATCCCAGACCGGAGCAGGTTTCCATCAGTCACGGATAAACCGCTGCCTTCTGTTGCTCATGCGACGTGTTTCCAGAAGAGCTGAACGCATTGTCACAGATGAGCGTGGGAGGCGGGCTTGATGGATGGATGGGCGTCGTCAGACGGGTGGTACCCACAGCTCCTATAAAGTAAACTGTATGTGTGTGTGTTCTGGCTCTGACAGCAGTAACACACCGTTTTAGACAGAGGTTGGGTTAAAGCGGCTCAGATAAACTCCACATCAGCCTGATTAGACCCACTGGGTGAACGGTTTTCCATATGGACCAGTGAACACCTCCATGTTCACTGGTTCTGCACCAGTTAGAAGGGCGAGGTCGGGAATATTCAAAGGACTATGTTGAATTCGCTTACAGAACTTTTATTAGTTAGTTGTTTTACTTACAAAACCCTGTGTAACACTTGGAGGACGTTACACTTGGACTTTTATTGCCACTACCTTTAAAGCATTACTTATTTTTTTCTTTCTTCAGCCTCTTTTTTTTAACCCTTAAAGAACAGCTGTCCACGTGGATTTTCCTAAGTTATTCACCACAGTTTATTCTAATATTGACCTCTGTATTTTTCATTTTTCAGTGTAAACCAGGTACTTTACTATATTTAAAGGTAATGTCTACTACCACAGTACTGTGGTACCAAATGTGGGTGTGTCTATTTCCACAGAGCCAATCAAATGTTCTCATTTGTCCAGTGTTGATCAGCAGTAGGACATGTTATTGTCCCACATCCAAACATGAATACCGTTGACTCATTGTCCTCCTCCTGCCACAGTACAACCTAGTCTCATATCAAAATGTGACATAAGCTTCATTTGTCCACAGTACAAAACTCATCAGTCTCACAATTAGGGCCTGAAAAGGGTAAAAATGTACAAAAAAATAAATAAAAAAATAATTTATGTTTAATCATACTCTTCAGTCATATGACCTTCAACATTCAGGCCATGAGAAAAAAACACAGTGGACATTCCTCTCATTTAGTGGAAAAAAAAAAATCAATATTTTGAGTTAGTTTCTGCATAAAAATGCATTTTGGTCCCATTTCTAGTGAGAAATATATTTTTTTATATTCATTCAGTGAATGTACATAATCACTCACTTGCTCATTGTTGCAAATATTTTACAGATTTCACCAGAATAATGTGAAACTCTAATGTTAGTCAGTTGTTCAGGACGCTGTTGTCTCCTAGCGTAGCTGTGGCAGTAGATTTCCACATGGATGATAGGACTGGGTCATATATGGAGTAAATGCCCCGTACACACCACAACCAAATTATGTCAGTCCACTACAGGGTCATATGGTTTGGTTCTTTGGTCACGTGACACTGGCCTTGTCAGTATTTTTGTAGAACAGGTCCCAGAGTGGAAAAAACTCCCAGCACCACCCTGGTGTTGACATTGAATAGGCACAACACTGTAGTACCACCAACCAGAAGAAGAAAACCCCAGACAGATGGAAGCTCCTGCACATGCTCAGTGCGTTCATCTGTGGTTTGAGTGTATCCTGCCAGAGGCTCTGTCTGTTTGTGCACAGCGCCACATATAGGTGTGACATACGTATTACACCATTTGAACCCAGTGTGACCGTTTACACCTGGACACAGATTTATGGAAACGTATTAACGCAAAACTTTTAGAATCAGCAAAGGAAAATCCCATGAGCGTTGGCGTTATTATGATAGTATTCTACTGGTCTGATCCAGTTTAGATCATTTTGGTCTGAATTAAGAAGCTGAACTAAAATGATTGTTAATATCTGGGGTGTAATTTTTACATTTCACACATTCATCCCGTGGGCCGGACTGGACCCTTTGGTGGGCCGGCTTTGGCCCATGGACTGTATGTTTGACACTCCTGTATTAGATTATACACCAACTGACCCCAGACATGAGTGGATGTGTTTGAGCAGCTGTTCAGGTCTTTGTGGGTCTTCAGAGGTCATACTTTACTGGTAAAAGAAGCTGTCATGCTTCCACTGACATCACAACTACTCCTCCGTCTTATTTTCCTCTGTAGAAATAAAAGAATGGATGTGATTGTTGTTGAACGGTATCAGTCAGAGCCCTCCTCCTCCTCCCACTCCATCTCTGTTTCCATGTCGTTGGTGTATTTATGCTGCGTTCCCGTCAGACTCTGCCGTTTTTTGATGGCTTCCATGTGTTTGATGCTCGGTCGGGGACGAGGAGGGAGTGAATCGATCCCTAAGGAAACGGCTTCAGTTCTCCACATGCTTCAGCCAATCACAGCCCCTCCTCCTCCTGCTCCCACCCACTCTTGTCATAGTCTCATTTGAGTCTTTGTAATATCTGCAGGAATGTTCATAATCACACAAACACTGTCCAACATCCAACCACGAAGTCCAGCCCCGCCCACATGACAAACAGGAAACGCTCAGTATAAGGTTCGATCAGTTCGTGTCGAAACTATCATTAACACATAAAGATCCTGAAGAAATTTTACTAAAACTAAGATTAAATTCAAAGGTTATATCAGAAACACAGAAAAGTGAAGAAAAAGTGACTTTTTCAGTAAATTATACAAATAACTGAACATAAAGGCAAAAAACTGTTTATGATCCAACTGCATGGGTTTTTCTAGTGAATCAGTGATTAAATTTTTTATGTATTTTGTTGATTTTATTGATTCCTTTGTTTTATTGTTGCTTATTTTGATATTATTAATTAAGGAAACAGATGGACCCGATCACTTATTCTTGAATAACTTGAATTAAGCCAGAAAAGAATATGTTGAATTAAGCCAAAAAAATAAATAAATCCTGAATTAAACAAAAAACAACCTTGAATTAAGCACAAAAGAAAAGCAAAAAAATCTGCTAATGGAACAAGTTAAAATTGTCTTGGTAAGATTTGTTGAAATCATATTTTCCAGATCTATTGTCTATAAATCAGTTCTTCTATCTGACTGAAAAGTTCCTCTGTAGGTGATTCTGTCTGATTTGAAGTGATATTTGGACTGAAATGAGACAAATACACTTTTTTTCCAGTGCATGGTCACAATACTTTCCTGAGAACAGGTAAACCACGTCCTTCCAACGGTGCCTGGTTTATTTGTTTTGTATCTATAATGACCCTGATCTCCGTCACGCCCTCATGCAAAACTAGGATGTTTCACATTCTGCTGTTGTTATTCTTTATGCTTTCTTTACAACAATTTGTGTTAAATGAGGGAATAATGTTGACACACAGTCTCCAGACCCCAGCCCTGAACCGGATCCACCACTGTAGGTCTAAGTCTGTGGTCCTGATGGTATTTATGGAAAAAAAAAAAAAAATGGCTCCATTCAGTCAATGAATCCATGAGCGCTGTGATGTAATGCTGACCTTTGACCTGCTTGTATATGTCATTTTTATGATTATCCAGCTGTGTTAAGTGTCCGAGGGGGTCGTCATTTTGGAGATTGGGTTCAGACGTTGGACTTAATTTATGGAGAGCATGTGATTTTTCCCTGAAATTGAAAAACGGTTCATTTCATTAGGGGTTTGGTTCAAGCATTAACGCACACAGGCTCTTTTTGTCCGTTTTACTTTCCTTATGTCGATGATTTATTCCGAGGATGTCGAACTCATTTTAGTCTAGGTTTCACATTCTGAACCGTTCCATCTGAACTGGGTCAGACCACTAGAATAATACCATAAGAACCTTTAAATAATGACAACTACAAATGTTTCTGTTTTAGTGAAAAAAAAACCATTAAATTATAAAAATATTTATTATTATTTAAAAAGCTGTTAACAACCTGACAAAACTGAAATTCCCTCCATTTCTATGTGTGCAGTTTGAACAGTTTAATGCCTTTAACTTATTATTTATACATGTGCAATATGGATCAGATCTACAAATATACAAAACATTTAATAACAGGCTGAATAAGGATACAATTACACTGATTTTTCTATAGAAATTTCAGGTTGTTTATATTTGTTCACATTACTCACATGTTATTGTAGCATTGATATTAATTCTTATTCTATGTTTTTATAAATATTTATATAAATTCCCTTTTTAATTTTTATATTTCAGTTTAAACTTGTTTGTGGTTTTTCTTCCTGTCTTTTCTCTGCTCCTGCTTTTTACTGCTGTTAAATGTGAAATCTTATCTTTACTGCCCCTTAACTTAACATAACTTAATGTAACTTCTTTTAACTTATTTACTTACTTTATTTTATCTCACCTTACCTTAACTAAATGTAATGTAACTTAACTTATCTTATTTACCTACTTTAGCTTATCTTACCTTAACTTACTTTATTTACCTATTTTATTTTATTTTATTTTATTTTATCTCACCTTACCATAACTAAACATAATATAACTTAACGTATCTTGTTTTCCTACTTTACTTTACCTTATCTTACCTTAACTTACTTTACCTTATTTACTAACTTTCTCTCATCTCATCTTACCTTAACTTACCTTACTTTACCTGCTTCATCTTATCTTAACTTACCTTATTTATCCTGTTTTATTTGGAGTTTTCCTTACTGATAAGTTATTCTACTATTATTTTACTTTTCATTTTGTGCACATGTTCATCTCCTGGAGCGTACTGGACCATTTGATGGCCCGGTTCTGGCTCGCAGGTCTTATGTTTGACCTCCTGATTTATGCACTGGTGAATCCGTTGCCATCCCAAACGGGGCCAGATGTTTTCAGCGCCATCACACGCTGTCAGGGGCTGAGGTGGTGATTTAGGGCATGTGGATTCGCGGCCGCTGTGAAGGGAGGAAGAGGTTGGAAACGCAGCCCGGTCCATTTGGACGTGGGTCAGCGGAGAACACCCCCCCACTGGAGGAAGAGGAAGGATGGTGTCGTGGTTCAGAGTTTATTTTTGTACGTGTCGGGTTCAGAGGCGCTGGTGTGCAGGTTTTACTCCAACGTGACGGATCAAACATGTCGGAAAATAAACACACACAGACACACACTTTGTCATTGTCTTTATTGGACTGAGAGTAATTCATTCCATCACACGTGTAAGCGCGTGCACACACACGCACACACACGCACACACACACACACACACACACGCACACACACACACACACACACACACACACACACACACACACAC
>JAPTYQ010000029.1:26691633-26702008 GCA_029814465.1 Ostorhinchus cyanosoma
ACACACACACACACACACACACACACACACACACACACACACACACACAGACACACACACACACACACACACACACAGATGAATGGTCTCGACGCTCTGTGTAATATTAGCGTTCAGTTGGTCTATCTGTGGGTAATCTGGAGATGCAGCAGAAGGCTCAGCAGTACCTCATGAGCAAAAACTTGCTGATTAGCGCCGGAATTATCCTATTAACAGAAATGATTTCACCGGCTTCAGCATACAAATGAGTCACTTACAAAAGTTTCATCTGATACTACAGCGAAACTTATTCAATCATTTAATTGTGAGATTAAAGTGGGCTAATTTGACAAAGCAGCACTAATCACAAATGACAACAGGACAGCCTAAAGGCCTGACGGAGGATTTCAAACTTGTTTATTAATGTATTTTTAATCAGAGCCGACTGAAGATCTTCAATGAGGAAATGAGATCAGCCACAGAGTCCAGACTGGAAGGACGCAAAGAACAAAGAAGAGGAAAGGAAAAGCAGGCGGCAGTCCATGTGCCGAGGACCGGATCAGAACCGGGACTAAAACCACATGAACCCTGGGAAACCAGACCCACCAAAACATTTCCATACACATGCACTAGTGATGGAAGGTTTACCAGTAGAATGATCAACCGCAGTAAAATTCCTGACGTTTAGTAGAACTGTTTCCAATTTTAATTTGCATTAAAACCGTACAGAGAACCTGAAACTAAAGACTCTTTACTAATTCCTCTTTGTCTCCTGCTGTTGTGCAGCTCAGTTTCCTTTTCTCTACCTTTGGAAACTTTTATTTGGGGGGCAGGACGATATTTCAATAAATCATCCATTCAGAACGCTCACCGGTGAAACGTCAGAGGTTAAAGGGTTAATTAGTGAATGCAAACCGAGCCTTGTCCTACAGTTTACCCCCTAATCCAATGAGAATCGATACGAGAATCCGATCGGTATCGATAACAGAACCGGACGCGCTCCGTTCTCATCCCTTTCCTCGTTTCTGGTGGATGTTTTTCAGGTCAAATCAAAGCGCAGAGACGATCAACATCAGACCCAGTGAAGCGGACGCATCGTCGGGACAACCGGAGACCTGCAGATGATAAGGCTGCGAGTAGCGGACTGTGATTAATCAGTGACAGCTAACCACTAATTACAACCCCCAATCAATTACCTCAACGCTCATTATCTAGTCAACACACCACCTGGAGAGCACTAATGCGCTTTACTGGCTGCGGGCGGAAATCAGCATATACACTTGTCTTTTGAAGCAGTGAAAGGAAAAGTGTGAAGGAAGAAAATGTGACCAGTAGTTTGAGTGAATACATGCAGGAGGGTATAATCCCTATAGATGGTATTAATGCAGGGTGTCTTATAAAGGAAGTGTGTGTGCGTGTGTGTGTGTGTGTGTGTGTCTGTGTGTGTGTGTGTGTGTGGTAGGGGGTAAAGTCTGCTGTGGCCAGGGGGCTCCAGCCTTCGCTTTACATTTTGAGCGAGACTAAAGATTAAAGCTCCTCTCCCAGCAGCGTTCTAACAGAGCACAACCCAATTACACCTCCACGGACCTGCACGGCGAACGGCGAGGAAGAAAGACACAAGACGGAGACGGACACGGCCAATAAAGACGAAGGAAAAAAAGGGAGGAAGGTGGTCGACAACAGAGGAGGTGAAGGAGGGATTGGCTTAGGCGAGGAGGAGGAGGGGGGGGTGACGGGTGATGGAGGGCGATGCAAAGGAAGGTGTTAAGAACAGAAAGCGAAGGGGGGGAAATTGGACTGAGAATATCAGAGGCGAGAGGATAGCAATGTCAGACATGTCCTCAGGGAGTCAAACACTGTGTTCGGTTAAAAAGGTGCAACTGGAAAGAGTTAACAACCTGAAAGTTCAGGAACCACACAGAGCGACCACAGGAAAACCAGTCCGACTCACATGGGTTCGCTTTTGCAGAACTGGATTTGTCAGGTTGTGTTCTACGTTCGGGTTAGAGTAATAACCACAACAATAAAACGAATAATGATAATAATGGATTAGATTTATTTAGCGCTTTTCCATGAAGGCATACTCAAAGTGTGGACCGTGGATCCATTCTTCATTCACTCACACATTCTCACTCTGGTGGTGTTAAACTAGATATGTATCCACACCGACGGCCCCTCCCACCACCACCGAACATTCATATGCATTCATCCACCAGTGTGAGCGGCAGCACTGGAGGGGGAAGGGTCCGCCCAAGGAACCAACAGCACATGACCAGGACAGAGCGGGATTCGAACCGCCAACCCTTCGCTTACTGGACGACCTGCTCTAGCAATGATGATGATGATGATGAAGAAGGATGATGAAGATGATGATGAAGAAGATGATGAAGATGAAGAAGAAGAAGTAGGATGATGAAGATGATGATGAAGAAGGATGATGAAGATGATGAAATCAAACATCGTATCCATCCGTATCCGTGGAAACCAGAGACGTGAAAGTGTGACTGGGTCCTGGTTTCAGAAATGAAACCTGTCGGACATTAGTATGTGGGAGGCGTTCGAAGACCGTCGCTGTTAATCTTAATGGAAAAACTGAACCCGACATGTTCTTTATCAGATTATTTTCCCCGATAAGCGACGAGCAGAGATGCACAATTGTGTCCATTTTGTTCTGTTTTTTCCAAATATTGGTTCAGGACTCACACCACTTATTTTACCTTCAGTGCGGCTGGAGGACATCGCTAGAGGGAACAAGTTTCAGTTTTTTCTTGATAAGTAGAAAAAAAAAAGAAACAGTGTTGCCCTTGTGGCTATAGAACAGTTTGCTAGTGGAATAAAACAAGCTCCTGCTGGTTCCTGTGGGTGTCAAAAACATTTTACAAATTGAAGAGAACCACTAATTAAACAGGAAGTTGACAAGGCAGGTTGAAGGAAAGAGGTTAAAACGAAAACACATCAAAATAAACCGTCACACGGAGGCTGAGGTGTTTTTGTTGTGGCTTGTCAGAGACATTTTCCCGCCTGGAACCGTGTGGGCAGATGCGCTAGCATTATCCCTAGACCAGACAAGTGTTGTTTCACAAAGAAACACTGCTTTTTAAGGAGTTTTAAGTGGCCACTTTGCTGCTGCTGCGCCGCAAACACACATCATCTATCTGTAAAGCCTTTCCTCCACAAATGTTGAGAGTAATTATACAGTAGGTGTTGGTACCAATCAAAGACTCCGATGCCGCCGCGTCCAAACACTCCAAGACGAGACGGGAAACTGAAACAGGCGACGGATTAAACCGGTGCGTGTCGTCGCCCTGCGCTCGCTCGCTGACTGATGAGGTGGGTTTTTGGAAGCAGACACCAATTTATTCCGTAAGTTGCAAGCTTGCTTCCTTGCGAATGTTGTTCTTGGCAGGACGGAGCGTCGTCTGGATCCGCACACCTGCCGCCGTAGATGAAAACAGGGCTGATGGAAGCAGAAACTCAAGCCGATCGCTGCCGGACGCCGCAGCGTTCTGGAGCGCTAAAGGGCACCCGCTTACTCCAACAACCAGATTAAAGGTAGGGTAGGAGATGTTTTCCTGGAGCATTTTTTTACTCCGTTACTTAAAATCTCCTTCACACCCCGACTGCAACTAATTAATTAAATGGTCTAACGCAAAAATAAAACATTTTAAGTCACCTGTGGAACAGACACGACTAAAAAAACACCTTCCAATCATTTTAACCGACCCATTGAAAAGATTGAATGGTGATATGTCCATCAAACTCAACCGCCATTTGTCCCTCCCTCCTCCCCCCCTGGAGGCGTGGCTTCAGAGGGAAAGGGTTTGGACTTTTGACTCGTGTGTTTTCAAAATGGAGCTGCTGAAACCGTTTTCCCAGGATCTCCTACCCTACCTTTAATGCAGCTTTTATGGGGCAAGTGACTATTTTTGGTAATTTACACACACATTACAAGACTGAAGTTATTTTTACAATGACAGATGCACAAAACTTTATCAAAATTTGCCAAATGTCTGTATTATCATCTGTTCACGATGCCGTCAGTATTTCAACTCACATTTCCTAGAAAACAAAGACAACAGGCTTCAGAAAAAGTCGATACTGCTCATTATTTCACCAAAAATGCAAGAGAAATAAAGAAAAAATATAGTCTTTAAGCAAAAATGAGCATAAAGTCGACAAGAAACACTGAACAATATTAGTGTGCATGTTTTTTTTTATAGCCTATATTTTTAATTAACCTTTGTTTAACCAGGAAAAAAGACTCACTAGTCGCTTTTTCATCAGACATATGAGCAAAACTTTACCGATATTTACTAAAAGTGGAAAAAACAGAAGTGCACAATGTGGGTTTTTGCATTAAATCACAAATACCATGATTTATTTATTATCTTGACATGACACAAGAAGTCATTGAACAAAATGGCAATTAACATAAATATCTGTTGTTTTGAATCTAGAATGCTCGTTACCCCTTGAAATTAAAAAAAATATATATTCAGTTTCCTCCACAACTGAGCGCCAGGTTTGTTTTTAAAATCTTCTTCTCTTGTGTTGGTAACATCCAACAACATGCATTATTTTTTTCTTCTAGTGACTCTCGTTGCGCAAAAAGGCGAGATGTCATGAGAAGTCATTCCATCAACACGGCAACAAACAAATATCACGTCGTTTCACAGATACGTTCATATTTCTCTCATCGCGCCCTCTAGGTGAACATAAATATCTGTTGTTTTGAAAGGAGAACGCTGGTCACCCCTCTATCCTGTACCACATTCAAAACTGATCAGGTTTCCTGCCGTGGCCACATATACTGCACCATGTTGGTTTGAAACTCTTCTCCCTTTTTCTTTTTTTTTGTTCATGTGACTCCAGTTGCACAAAAAGGCCTTTCCACGGCAGTTTTGCGCAGTATACCAATTTCACTCCACCTGAAAAACCACCTCTTGCAAGTGCAAAAACTTTTCAGCAAAAAAACGAGTTTTGGCGAAATAGTCTTTTTTTCCATTAAGCACATTTTTATGCACAGGTTATATTTGTGCAATTTGAGGGTCAACGGAAAAGCGACTATTGACAGAAACTGGTCCGATCCTGTGTTTCAGCTCGTACATCAAACCTTTATTTCCTCACAATGTGAAAAAACAGATAACAGACAACGCCGTGACGCAAAAACAAAATCAGACACAGAATCCCACTGATAGAACGTAGACTCTGCCAAAAAAAACCAAAGAGAAAAGCAGAATGTGTTGAGCCGACCGATCCGTGTTAGCCTGAACTGGATCGCTCAGATGATGTGTTCAGGTGTCGGTCGGAGAAACGCTCACTCCGTAAGTGAGTGATTTAAGTCATTGATTTGTTCATAGACACATTCACATGTAGGTCAATCTGTCCTTCCACATAATTAACCCGTTAGAGCTCAATAATCAATGGTCCAATTTCAAACACATTCCACTTCCTCCTGCTGGTCAAACGTCAACCATTACATTTTTGGCCGACCTTCAGAAATACAGAGTGAAGAGAATCATGATAGTAACATTTTTAAGAAATAGAACATGAATAGAAATTTAAAAACTACACATTCTTCAGTATATGGGCAAAAGTATGTGGACACGTTGAATTCAGGTGTTTCTGGGATACAAAACAAGAACGACTGTCAGAATATAGTTTTATATTGGGATAAATATCAGTGCATTGGTTAGTGTTGTTTTTTTTCTCCTTTATTTTATTTTCTTCATTTCTAGTCCTAGAGGATGGATCAGAGTTGACTAGGTTGGGGTCCTTCGAGGCGTCAATGAGTAAAAAAAGAACAAAATGAACAAAAATGGACAAAAATGGAAAAACTAATCAACAAAATGAACAAAATTATCAAATACAATGGACAAAATAATTAACAAAATAAACAAAAATGGACAAAATAATCAACAAAATGAACAAAAGTGGACAAAAAGAACCAACAAAACTGAAGGTGAATAAGTGTATTTTACACCAGTTACTGACATGCATCGGTCGTATTCGTGGATCAGCGGGTATTAAACGGTTTCTATCAGACGGTTTTTCCTTCTTTATTCATCACTGGTTCTTGGGCGCAGTCGTTCTTCCTGCCGGCTCTTCTCTCCGGCCTTTACCTTCAACCCCCCCCCCGGCCTTGGCTCGGACAAACTTCCAGACACGCTGCTTGAATCCAGGATTCCATTTCCATTCGTCGCACATATGATCAGATCTGTGAACCCAGGGGCCGCCACGGCGCCGCGTTAAGGACTCCGGAAAGATCCTGATGCTTAAACAGAGACCGCGATGTTTATTTTTAGGTTCCATCGATCCTGTCGGTGTACGAGCGTGGATGTGAATGGAGCCCCCCCCCCAAATCCACCCGTGTCCCCTCCGGCAGTCGAGGTAAAGCCTAAATAAATAAGGCATGGCTTTGGGGAGGTCGCCGAGCCGTGACCTTTCGGCCCATTGGCTCTAACAGTGCAGGAATGCAGCCTCAGCCCCCCCCCCACTCTGGAGGGTGAATTTTAATCAGTGCGCCGATGGCCGTGGCAGTGCATCATGTTTAATGAGGCTAAGAGAGGGCTTTCATTTACTGATGCACAGGTAACAAATGGACCACAGGCCTCCCAAGACAAGTCTGTTTCCCCTTTTCCTGTCCTTCACTGGACACAACGCCTCCTCCACTCATTTAACTGTTTTCTTTTTTTTATGCCCAGAGGGTTTAAACTCATGCAACTTCTCAAGGCTTGTCCGGAACACACACACTATTTGGTGAATCAGACTCACCTCCATATATTAATTAACCCATAAAGATCCAAACAACCACTGGAGACCAAAACCACCTACCAAAATAAAAGGTTTAACAACTTCTGATCCATTAATCCGATCAAGACATGTCAGGAGTTGGTGTAAATACAGTTCTTCATCTTTTCATGGTCATCAGATGTGACCAGATTTGGATGTTCAGAGGCTCCGTAGTTACCATGGAAACACCATCATCTTCTACAAGTATTGAAATCGCAGAGGTAAATCCAGTTTAAAGGCCTGGTCCACACCCGGTTTAGTGAGTAAGTGAAGCCGATTTAGTTTTAGTTTGAACAGATAACGACTGATTTGGATGAAAAGATACTAAAACTTCCTGCTTTTTACTTTACACTAATGTTTAAGTTCAATTATTTTGGGGATAATGTGACGTAAAAGAACAAAAACACAAAAAATGTTCATATAAATAGGGTCAAAGTTAAATTTTACTAAAAGTTATGCAATCCAATATGGCCGCCTCCCTGTGATGTCACAATATGCTAATTAGATTACTACATTTACTCCCATCATAAACTTAGGATCAAACCCAATATTTTTCTCATCTACAGTATGACTTTAGATCAAACCAATTCCAAGATACAACCTTTTCAAATCTTGATATAAATTTTTTTTTTTTTTTCATTGACTTCTTGCAAATTTCTGAACATTCGGTGCCGCCTTTGGACAGAAACCTGTTTCGTCCCCGTCCCAAACCCGTCCTTTACCCTCCGTGTTTCCTTTGGAATACAGTCAGTGTTTCACAGACACTCGTCAAACGATCATTACTTTTGTTTTTTGGAGGAACAGCTGCAGAATAGCTGGAGAACAGCTGGAGGAACAGCTGCAGAATAGCTGGAGAACAGCAGGAGGAACAGCTGGAGGAACAGCTGGAGAACAGCTGGAGGAACAGCTGGAGAACAGCTGTCCACTGAAGTGAACACTGTGCATGAAAGGGTTAAGACCATTTCTGGCTTTGTTCACATGACTCTAGTTGCACAAAACAGGTCTTCCATTGAATCCCCCCTCCCATAAACAAGTTCTTATTTAGCAGTATACCCCCCCCCCCAGTTGTTTTTCATCAAAAGGTTCCTGCTGACGTAAAGGGCCCTTGGTTGTGTTCCGGATCAGAACCACAGACCTACAGGAACATCCTGGTCCTGGAACGTTTGCCTTTATGATGTTTATTATTTGAAAACAGTGACTTTCGAACAAACATGTTCGACGTGTTTCTGCAGCGACGGACACAGATGATGGTCTGGAATGAAAGGTGTAAGAGGAGAAACAGTGTGTGTTCTGAACGAAAGACTCCAGAAGAAAAGTGAAAAACTCAAAGTGTCTTTGTCCGTCCAGCGCCTCTGTTTATTTTATTTCTATAAAAGTGTCTGATGCCTTTGTCGAAGCGTTCGCTTTGAGTCTGTGACTAAAAAAATACAGCGATAATAAAAAAGAAATCGATTCATCTGACTATAAAAAAAAACAAAGAAAAAACTGTTACTATTATTTTAAAATGATTTTAATCAAAGACAGAAGTCATTTAATAACGTGTCTTTTAAAATAATGACAGTGAAATGACTCCAATTCCTTAAATATTTAATCGGACTCAGTAAAACTGTTGTTTCTTCAAAGTTTGGTTCATTTTCACTAAAAACTGTATAAACACGACACACAAACTGTTACATGAATAGATTTTTTTGTTTTGCATGTTCACTTTAATAAATCATCCTCAAACACAAAACAGACAAATGCAGAATTAGAACAATTAGATTTTTAGTCTGAGATGCTGTTTTGGTTTAATAAGACATTGTAAAAATTGTTCTTAAAGCTGCGTATGACTTTCATCACCAGTTTTTCATCAAATCGGTTAAACTCCAGTCTGAGCCTAAGTTCCATGAATCTGTGAGTCTGTCTATGATCCTTTTGGACAACTGCCATCACGTGCATTGTGGGAAGTGGAGTTCAATGCAGCTGCAGTAAGAAGAGGCACTGAAGCTGTTTCTGTGTTTCTTCACTGCTGTGGACATAATGCACTACACTTCCCACAAGGCACACCGCAACAAACTTCCGAAAATGACGTTTTCAGGTTTGCGTATAAATAGAGGAAGCGGAGATCTCATACAGACGTCAATTTTCAAAAACCGCTCTGCACGGAAGTAAATTATTACTTCATTTACTGTCCATTGAACTGGACGGAACAGAAAAACGACTGAAAAACTCAAAATATGAAGAATGAAAAAGTAGAAGCAGCTGAAAAAAGCTTGATTCTCTATCAGGAAACACACAAAGACTCTATTAATGGATGCAGTTTGTGTTTATATATACATATTCCTTAAATCTACTTTGATTTTCTTGTTTTTTACAAATTTGGTGATTTATTGGGGGTGGGTCACTTTTCCATAAGGGGGGGCAGAGTTCTGTTACAGAAGAGGATTAGGCCTAAAATAAAATGAAGGTCAAATATTGTTTTTTCATTATTACTCAGAGAAAAAATTCAGAATTCAGACTTTTTTTCTCCAAATAATAATAAAAATGAAAGGTACTGGACCTTAATTTTTAATGAGTTTTTTTCCCCAGTGGCCCAAATCTCTTCTGTGTATAATAGAAAACTGGCCCAGGGGTTACTTTTCTATGGGGGTCACTTTTCCACAGGGGTCACTTTTCTATGGGGGTCACTTTTCCACGGGTGTCACTTTTCAATGGGTGTCACTTTTCCACGGGGGTCACTTTTTCTATGGGTGTCACGTTTCCACAGGGGTCACTTTTCTATGGGTGTCACTTTTCCACAGGGGTCACTTTCTATGGGTGTCACTTTTCCACGGGGGTCACTTTTCTATGGGTGTCACTTTTCCACAGGGGTCACTTTTCTATCTGTGTCACTTTTCCACAGGGGTCACTTTTCTATGGGTGTCACTTTTCCACATGGGTCACTTTCTATGGGTGTCACTTTTCCACAGGGGTCACTTTCTGTGGGTGTCACTGTTCCACAGGGGTCACTTTTCTACAGGTGTCACTTTTCCTGGGGGTCACTTTTCCATGGACTCCTTGGTGTCCCAGTTGTGGTCCAGGGCCGTATGTTGGACCCCTGTGGTCTAATGTTTCTCCTCAGATGGTCACATGGTGACGTTCCTTCTAATCCACTGAGGTTCTGTGTTGCAGGAACGCAGACGTTACCAATTATTCACTAACTCTGTTTCTGTTCCATTTATATTAAACTTATTCATTTACTGTCAAATAAAAACACAATAAACAGACAAACAAGGCCTAATAAACAAACAGCGTATTATTAGAATGAAACTCTCCACGCAGACTAAACAAATACACAAAATGTTCCAAAGCCTCCAAAGCCCAGCGGCATCACTTCTGTCGGCGTTGCCATGGTAACGCTATGCAACGCTTACGGCAATATTCACATGTTGTATGTTTAACGTATTCACCAGAAAAACAACAGGGAAGACCGCAGCTAAACCCATTTTTTCAACAACAGAACACAATCCAAACACCAAACTAACAGTCTGAGACCACGAGTCTCCAGAATAAAAGCCCAGTGGCCTCTGTGTGTGTGTGTGTGTGTGTGTGTGTGTGTGTGTGTGTGTGTGTGTGTGTGTGTGTG
>JAPTYQ010000029.1:26736158-26752025 GCA_029814465.1 Ostorhinchus cyanosoma
ACCCAACCCCCCGCCGCTAGGCCACAAAAAAACAAGAGTTTGTGACCGTATGTTTGTCCTTTCACTGAACTGAGCAGGAGGAGGAAAAGGGTCTCGGATGCACAACCCAGATTTAACCCTTTATCAGGTAAGTGACTATTTTTGGTCATTTCCACATACATTACAAGACAATGGCCCGATCCCAGTTTGTCCCTTAGCCCCGCCCCCTTGAAACAGAGCTGTAAGGGCTAGAGCAGTGGTTCCCAACGCTTTTTCACTCATGAAACCATTTATTTATTTAATTTTTTTTTATTTTGGAACAGCAGTTTCTATCACAGACTATAACATGTATAATATCAAGACCAGTATTGAACCCACTGCCATAAATATGTTTTATAAATTTCAGTAATTATATACATACTGTATTGGGAGAGAAAATGTACAAACCGACAAAATAAATGCAATCAGGGAGAAGGGATTAGATGAAGTTAAAAACTACAATAAATGCAAAAACAATGAGAATAAGGTCAAGTCAGAGTTCCAGTTCAGGCTTCAACAAACTCAAACAAAGCAGTTTTTTTTTTTTTTATTATTATTATTTATTTTTGCTTAATTCAAGATTTTTATGTAATTATTCTTTTTTTTTTTGCCTAATTCAAGAAAAAAAAAATAAAAAATCTGCCAATGGAACAAGTGAAAATGATCTTGGTAAGAATTTTTTTGAAATCCAATTTTCCAGATCTATTGTCTCTAAATCAGTTCTTCTGACTGAAAAGTTCCTCTTTATGTGATTCTGTCTGATTTTAAGTGTTATCAGATATTTGGGCTGAAATGAAACAAATACACTTAGTAAGACTTAGATTTTTGCAGCGTTTAAAGTAAATAACGACTGAATAAACTACTACTAACTCAGCTTCTTATGAGATTTTCTACATCACACTAACATTTTTGGTATGATTTTCCCTTCTGTTCTCCAATAACACTCTACGGTGTTGATCCGTTGTCTTTCAGAGTGTCTGTATGCACCCTCTAAAGGGTTAACGCCTCTTTCACCTTCATCCACATTGACGGTGCTGGATCTGCTCTTACGTCTCACCCTCCCTGTTTATTTTCTAGCCCTGCAGAGACTCTCGGCATGAAGTTTCATTCTCATGAAGCGAGCCAAGCTTGAAGCGAAAGGGAGGAGTGAACGGAGGAAGAGGGAGTTGTTTTGTTACCGCACTCGGCGCAATGATGCAATTTATAATTAAAATGCAAATCAAACGACAGGGAGTCTCTCTTCACCTTGTTTTCACTTTACTCCCACATTCTCAGGGGAGGCCCATCTCTGCCCGGGATCTATGTATCCAAGCCAGTAAATCAATTTTCATATGAAGCACCAAAATCAATTTTGAGATTCAGGCTATACAAAATCTAAAGTAGAACTGAGAGAAAACTTGAGCTGCATGGACAGACACATCTAGCCTGTAGCTATAAAACGTTTTTCTTCTTTGCTATGATGATGTGTGAGGGATTTTTTAAAAGCTAAACTGAAGAGTAAAAGCAATTATTTTCAGCAACAAGAAAACACAGGCCTGTCTGACACATCCGCCATTGGCCTGTCTCTGTTTTGACTATAGCTTATCACAATAGGTGGTTCAAACATCCCCTAAGCTTCAATCTCAACAAACAACAAAGACAAAAAACGCTGCAGAATGAATCATTTGGGGGGAGTTTTATGTCCAAAGTGTTGGTGAGAAGTGGAAAAGAGGCCTTTTTTTAGTGGCTGTCCTTCAGCGTGACTTTGTCATGTAACACATTTCCAGCTCAATTATCTGCATCCAGTGGATTTCAAACACATTTAGCAAGGACCAGAGAGCTGGGTAATTAGCAGAAGCCCTGACTCATAAGGCGAAAAACAAAGCCTGTCTTTAGCTCTATCTTTATCCCCTCCACTTGTCTAATCTCCTCTGATCCTTCTTTTTTCCACAGAAGGTGTCGGACATCATGTGTTCGCTCGCTCGATACCTTTATATGTCAACAGGTTTCAGCTCTGACACAACAAAAGCATCGTCAACAACCATCGGCCCTGGACCGAACAGCTGGAACAGACCACGCCTCGGAAAAGCCTTCAGTAAATGTCTCCAACAGGAGTCAAACGTACGGCCCGTGGACCTAAACTGGACCAAAGGCTCCGATCCGGCCCACGGGAGGACTTTGAGAAACGCCAAAATAACACGGAAGATATTAACAGGGTTCCAACGCAAGTGTGGAAAAGTCTGGAAAGTTTCCCAAACTGTTCCCTCTGTTCTATTTTCAAAACCAAAAGATTATGAATATGGAAAAAGAAATGGATGGATCTGTTTTTAAGGCGCTAAAGTGTTTGTGTGAGAACACATGCAGTCGCCTACACATCCCAGAAAACATTTGGGCAGATTGACAAGTTGAATGCCCTGCCTTCTGCTTTGATCCTCCTCCAACCCATTTTAAGCCCCGCCCAGGTGTCGTCTAATTTCACTGCTGCTTTGACGGACAGGTGACGTCCACACTTGTGATCGACTGACATGGATTTTTTGGGGGGCCGGTACCGTTTGGTTTTTTTTGTGTGTTTTTTTTTACATCAGCCTTAGCCAATGACCGATACCGGCCACCGATATTTGGAGCCGATACTGATTTTTTTTTTTCCCCCTCTGTCAAATGATAAATGTCAGAAAATCTTCTTTTTTTAAAGGAAACATTTATTCAACTAAAAATAACATTAAACTACTGCTAAAAAAGCAGAAAGATAAGGTAACAAGGTGCATGGGCGGAGTCAAAACACGCAGCACTATTCAAACTTACTCTGTATTTCTAGGTTCATGTGCAACGACTCTGAAACCTTTGAATATTCTGTGAAAATACAGAATACAACTGACACTTCCCACACAGTTTATTCATGACACCAATGATAGATTTAGTTTGACTGGAATAATTCCAGTTCTCTCTGATACTTACAATAAGAAAAAAAACAGTGACAGTTAACCTAATAAATATCACTACACCAAAATATCCTTCTTTTCAGTGTGGACAGAAGTGTCTGCAAAAACACCGAGGTGCCGTGAACTTGGCCTGGAGGTAAACCGTGGTAGAGAAAAAAAGACAACATCGGCCAATGCAACAGGCCGATAAAAGAAAAAGAAGTCAATATTGGCCCGATATATCATTAGTCCACACACTGTTGGTGAGCAGATATTCAACATGCCTTGTGTGATCGTTGGATAAAGGATCATTTGTAGATGTAAACATTTCCATGATGTAATTTTACTATTTTCACTCCAAAACATAGTGAATAGTTTAGTTGTCGTTATTTATATGTTATTATTTTGTCGGTCGGATCCACTTCAGATCATACTGGACTGTATGTGGAGCCTGAACTAAAGTGAGTCTGACAGCCCTGGTTTACTGCGTCGTCAAACATCCACAAAACACAGAAATCTAGTGAATAAAAGGTCTCCAGTACGTCGGTTTGAAATGCTGTCAGTTCTGCTGCTCGCCTGCTTTGGCACAGGGATGTAGCCCGAGGTGAAACTGCTTTCTGTCTGTCTTCACATCCCCATAAAGGCTCATTTCAACAGGAGACGGTTTCATCTTCCTCATGTTCTGTAAGCACACACCATCCACGCTTCATTCACAAAGAACAGCCACAAAAACGGAGAGAAATCTGAGAAAAACAACATCTATACTGTTTTAGATGTCAATTCTTCCAAACCTGTTTGGGTATTTATGCGTCTGTCATTGTGGATATTTGAAATGCTGTTTACTTTGGCTTTTATTTACACTCAAAAGGCCGTGGACACGTTGAATTCAGGCGTTTCTTTTCTAACGAGGTCTGGGATCAAAACGTCAGACTATAGTTTGGATGAGTTCAGGGATCCTGGGTGTAAATTCAGTATTTTTGCTCATTTTTCTTAATG
Organism: Ostorhinchus cyanosoma; assembly: GCA_029814465.1. Lineage (NCBI taxonomy): Eukaryota > Metazoa > Chordata > Actinopteri > Kurtiformes > Apogonidae > Ostorhinchus > Ostorhinchus cyanosoma. The sequence continues at coordinate 26,740,070 of JAPTYQ010000029.1, forward strand.
TTGTAATTATTTTGTTGATTATTTTTGTTCATTTATATTGAATTTGTCGATTTTTTTTTTCATTGATTATTTTGCTCATTTATATTTGATTTGTTTATTATTTTGTCTATTTTTGTTCATTTTGGTCATTATTTTGTTCGTTTTTCTTAATGTTGTAATTATTTTATTCATTTTGTTGATAATTTTTGTTCATTTATATTTGATTTGATGATTATTTTGGTCTTTTTTTATGCATTTACTGACCTCGTCATCTCAGATCCATCCTCCAGGACTAGATATTAAGAAAATGAAGAAACTAACCAATGCAATGATATTTATCCCATAATATAAAACTATATTGTGACATTAGTCACTATTGTTTTTATCGCAGACCCTGTTAGAAAAGAAACACCTGAATTCAACGCGTCCACATACTTTTGTCTATAGAGTGGATGACTATGCTAATAATGCGAACAGTTTAACATCGCTGCTGCTTTAATGAACAGACCCTAGATCAGTCCTAAGTGACATAAAGTGATCCGACGTGTCCTACGAGCATGAACGACTGAACCCTTGTGTTTAAACCGAGGCTCCGTCGACACTGGATCAGGAAACTGCTTTAGACACACTCCTTATTCCCTGATTTCCCCCATTTTCTCTTCTGCGTTTCCTCCGTTCTCTTCAACAATTATAATGATGAACTGTGCCGGCAGCGGTACAAGCCACTGAATTTGTGAGATGTCATCTTTAACAGAGGTAGACGGAGGCATGCGGGCGAACGAATCACGTCTACGAGATGAAGAGGCCGGCGTTCGCACCACGTTCTAAAAGCACCTTCCAGGACATGATGGGCCTGTCCGCACAGATCAGATAATCACAGCGCTGACCGTCCACGGAGCGCTGGGACTCCGGTTCGCTGTTTGTCGTCACATGTTCACAGTAGAAACTGAAGGGCATGCTGGGAAATCCAACAAAGAACTAGTATTAATGACAAGCTGATACGTAGGTGTGATTCCACTGTTGGTCGTTCTATAGAAATTGCTTCTGAAATTAATCCAAATTTGACAAAATCTTAACATGAGGAGCTGAAACTTACCCACAATGCACCTAATGGTACGTTAGCTACCTTAGCTAAAATTTTATAATGACCCATACTAAACGTATGTGGAAACATGACGTCACTCTGGTTTTTGTTGTTTTTACCCATTCTGGCGGTGGCCATGTTGGCTTTTGTTGTACTAATGTTAGCCAAAACGCTAACTTACTGTCAGTGAACTAAAGGATAAAGTTTAAGCAGCTTTATTATCCCTGCGGGGAAAGTCAGTCTGTGCATTTTACCCACCTGAAAACACTCAGAATTTGCATTAGCATTAGCAATTAGCATATTAGAAGCAGTGAGCTGCCATTAAAGGTGCTTCTGAACCAACACCAGCGCCAACAACAGGTGAATTAATCTGCATTTACTAGTTTTTTTATGGTTTAGGAAACTACAGGAAACCACCATGACGCAGAAGTAATGCCTGAACTCAACAGTACGCCACCAAACGGCCGCAGCGCTGCCCCAAACACCATCAAACAAGTTATTTTACAGTCTAGTTAACGTGTTAACCCCGACTACAGGCAGTTTGACAGGAAAAATATAGCTTTCATGCAGAAAACAGAGGTTTCCTAAGCTTTAGCTGCAGGTGAGTGAGCTGTCAATCACACCTGTCAATCAAAGCCCAACGTAGCTGATTCCAACTCCTCTGTTCACCACAAGATCTAAGTAATAGAGCGATGGATCCAAAGATGGACTAACAGAGCAAGGATGAGTTCAGGGTCCACAGGTGGGTTCCACCAGTAAAAAAAATAACACAATAACCTAAAAATAATGACAAAAACAAGTTTCTCTTTGTTTTGCTGCAAAAAAAAACTTGAATTAGGAAAATATTGACATTTATAAACCATAACTCATCATGAAAAACATGTGAATAACCTGAAAAAAACTACATAAGTGCAATTTCAACAATATTATGCTTTAAATATCATTTATACATGTACATTACACACAATTAGTGATCGACCGATTTGGATTTTCTGAGGCCGATACCAATTATTATTATTTTTTTTTTTTTTTTTTTACATCAGCCTTAGCCGATGACAGATGTAGGCTGCCAATATTTCTAAGCCAATATTTGGAGCCGATACTGATTTTTTTTCTCTGTCAAATGTTAACAAATGTCAAAAAATCTTCTTACATTCTTACATTCAGATAAAAACAAAACAAAGTGTTCAGTCACTGAATTCTTCAAGTCACTTCTTTGTAAAATAAACATCAAGGTGAGGTCGAGCAGGGAACAGTATCTCCAAGAACATGGAGGAGCCGTGAACTTCACCTGTCAGTGAATCAGGGCAGGAAAAAAGAGCACGTCGGCCAATGCAACAGGCCAATACCGATACAAGAAAAAAACATAAGCATCGGCCCGATATATCGGCCGACCAATACATCCATCTAGACTTCATATTTGTCCTCACTTTAAGCCTTTCACAAATGTAAAGATCGCTGAAATGATAACTGCTCTCTCCTAATTCCACGAAATCATGAACGGTATTTGGGAAAATATTAAGGAAATCTCCACATGGGCTCATGCGAAAACCAAAGGGATGAAGGTACAAAGTGTCACAACAGACCATTATAAATGAAGTATTGTGTTGCTACAGAGACGCCCTGGACTACAAATCATCTTGTGCAGACATAAGGGAACATGCTTGTGTGGTCAGCAAAAACCACACCATCATCACTTTTAGATCCTTTTCAGTCGACTGAAAAATCCCTGTAAAATAACGGCGGTGTGATTTCTGCTTCCTGTTCGGGCCCGGCGTCGACTGTTAATGAGAGCTGCGATTAAAGCTTCGGGAGACGCTCAGATTGAAAATTGCTCAGCAGTGGGGGGGGGTCGAGTTGGAGAATGGGCTGAATTACATTATCAGGACGTGGATTTAGTTTGTTAAAGCGAGCCAAGTCCCGACAAAATGACTTTGTAAACACATCGACACGTACGATACTCGCCTGCTGCACACACGAAAAAGAAGCCAATTCACCCTTTTATTACTACGACTATAACGGGCCTGTATTTGTTCATGGTTTTTCTGCAATAAGTGTCAATTCTACTTTTATGAATAACTTAACTTTCAATATCTGTCCATTAATTGTCATTAGTATACGTAATAAAATGTAATAAAAATATAATAAAATGTAATAAAATGTTTCAAACATTGGGTTGGGTTTTTTTTGCTATAAGACACTGTTTTAAGCATTTATTTTGTATAATAATAAAATTTTTATTATTAAATTAATATTTTTTTCTTAAAATGGATAATATTTTGGGCTGTTGCACCTCAGGGCCACCGCATCAATACACTAGTTGTTATAAACCGTTCAAAAAGCTCAGATTCTCAACCTTCAGATGCCATTTGAATTTTCTCAACACCACAAAAGATTAAGGAGTTAAAATCATTTGAATGAGAGTGAAGGCAAAAATGCGGCACCGACTACACAGCTGTCTTCAAAGGGTTAAATCGACTATTCACTTATCTTGTCACTTTGTTATATCACTGAGCTGGAATATGGGGATCAAGGGCAACCCGGTGCCATTGAGAGGGGACGGGGTGGGGGTGGGGGGGTCAAAACTGGCATTTTTCCACACTGGAGCTCATCTTCACCTCAGGGAACAATATTCCTGCTTCTTACCAGATGTCACATCTAATCACCTTCTCCCCGGAGGAGTTCACATCTGAGACCGTTCGGCGGTAACTGCAGAGGCACGGCGCCAACGCTCGGTGTCAACGCGAGCAGAGGTCTGGGGTCACCCTTCGCTTTTCTGATTAAAGACAGCAACAGGCATGGTGTCCATTAAAAGTCAGGATGCCACACATACAGGAACTTCAAAGTCAACAAATTATAGAGTAATGTCTGAAATGCTGCCACATGTAAGATGCAATTAGGCATGTTTCCATCAGCTCCACCGCAGTGAATAAATTGGCTTCCTGAATATGAAAACGCAGAGTACACATCAACATGAAAAGTCCTCGGAAACTCGTAAATAGAAATTAATCTTCCCTTGCCGTCGACCAATGCGAGCCTGTGTTTCACAACCCTTAAAGACAGATGTGATCGTTTAGATTTCACTAATTTACACCTTTCCCTCACTACATTCTTCAGTTTTCTCTCGAGCTACAACGCTTATTAATTGAATAGTCGACAGATAAAAACATATAGGAGCTTTTAAAAGTAACAGTTTTCCTCAGTTCAGGCTGTGCTGCTTTTTAAACCTTAATTAAAAGTTTACTGAATATATATGAGTTTTGCACTTTTAATATGAAACTGGGTTTTTCTGGAACTAAGGTGCCACGGCTGCAGTCAGAGTCTGAGGAGTTTGATGTTATTTGATCATTATTACATTTAGACATTAGCGTGAAGGGATATGGGCTGAGATTTAGTGAAACTGGATCTGACAGCAGCAAATTAGAGGAATTTAAGACTAGTTTTCTCTTTGCATTCGCATTAAGTGATGCACAAAAACACTAAATATACAGCACAAAGCTAAAACAGTAGAGAAAAACATCTGTATCATTCGTTCTTTTCATATTCAATTGATACTCCACAATCTGAAAATGAAAAAATGAGTCATTTCAATTGTCATGTACAAATGAAAAATAAAAAAAACTGTTGTTCTTCATTCTTTCAATTGTATGCACAAATTAAAAACTGGAACGAAGCAAATGGACCAAATGTCAGGTTTCATGTTGACATTTTTTATATCCAATTTGGTCTGACCCGGAAGTGACTGATGTTCAATAATGTAAGGGCAAACAGTTAAAAGCATTAGTTCCTTTTGTTAGTGGATGAGGTTAAAGCCTGAATTCAGATAGTGATATGTCGGCCATGAACATAACAGCTCTTACAGCCGGCTCAGTCAAGTGAATGAGAGGAGACACTTTTTTCTCTATTTCCTTATTCTTTTCAGGCTGCACAGATTTGCTCTACTGCACTGAAGAGAACTGTCATGGCGCTGTCCAGTGCTGAACCTGTTCATAGGGCACAGATAGCTGTGGCGCTGTCCAGTGCTGAATCTGTTCATGAGGCACAGATAGCCGTGGCGCTGTCCAGTGCTGAAACTGTTCATAGGGCACAGATAGCTGTGGAGCTGTCCAGTGCTGAACCTGTTCATGAGGCACAGATAGCCGTGGCGCTGTCCAGTGCTGAACCTGTCCATAGGTCACAGGTAGCTGTGGCGCTGTCCAGTGCTGAACCTGTTCATGAGGCACAGGTAGCTGTGGCGCTGTGCAGTGTTGAACCTGTTCATAGGGCACAGATAGGTGTGGCGCTGTCCAGTGCTGAACTTGTTCATGAGGCACAGATAGCAGTAGCGCTGTCCAGTGCTGAACCTCTTCATAGGGCACAGATAGCAGTAGCACTGTCCAGTGCTGAACCTGTTTATAAGGCACATGTAACCATAGTTAGTCTGTGAGGCCCCAGTACTATCCACTGCACCACCGTATCGCCTCCTGTTCAACAGCGTTCCAGAAACATGATTCCATCTTTATCAGCGCTTTGAGACAGACGTCGTTCTGGAGTAAAGGCGAAATATTCCTGCAACAGAAGCGTTGTGTAAAAGGGGCTGTAGTTTGAAGGCTGAAGAAGTCTGAAGTGTTGCTTTAAAGAAGTGTATTCTAGTGTAACTGAGAACTTTTACGGGCTAATATAAAAATGTTTACTGACACTTTATTTAATGGCGGGACAAAGACGAACACTGAGACCGTTTTAAGAGAACATTTTCTGCTGTTGTAGTTGAATTCAGCTTCAGTTTGTATAAATGCACTTATCGGTTGGAGTCCCGCTGGAGCGTTGAGGATGTGCAGACATGGACGACAGGTGCACACGCCGAGCTCAGCCTTTTTTTTTTTTTTTGCTTTGCTGTTGCTCTTTTCAGGCAAAGGAAGTGAGAGGAAAGGTATCTGCACTAATAAGTTCAGTTCTATCCATCGGTTGCACTTGGTACGACACGGGTTACTCCTTTGTGCGCCCTAACGTCACTCTGCTTCCCAATTACCACATTTACACACCGGTACACACACACACTCACACATATTCATTTATATTCAGGCAGAATTTAAATGCTCTCCATTAAATTCATAAAACATGGATCTCCTTTTAAAAGTAATAGTGATCTCTTCACCTCATATACATTGTTATCTATACATTAAAGAGCGTGTACATTATACAGTGAGAGCTGGAAATGAGCCGTCTCGCTGTGAAAAGTGTCAAAGCGGAGCCGTGATATTAAAAAAGGAAATGCCAGCGATACTTAGCAGAAAAATACTGTTGGTCTCAGGAGACATTAAGAGCATCGGTGCAAGTAAAGAGAATAAAAACACGGGAAAATGACTCAGTACCTGCAAACAAAACCAAACAAATGGCACCAATCTTATCAAAAATAAGCATTGAACATGTTTTTGGTTTCAGTTTTATCTCATAATTAAAAAACACTAACTTCTCTGCATAGACTGGAGGAAATAAGCACTGAATAAAGTCGTATTAAATTCGTGTGACCTTTCTTTTACACTCAACATGTCTTTTACTCTTTTGTTCAGACAATATGAGATTTACTGCATTAATTTTTTGATGTTTTATTCCAGGTGTCATGTCAGATTTTTCTAATTATTTGTGCTGTTTCTTGTCATGGGGTCAGAGGTCAAACTAAATAGAGACTTTAACCATTGGAACCCATTTCCTTCCAGTTTTTTGTGTGTATTTTAAGGCTGTGCACATACTTCCTGTATTTTCTTGTAATTTCTGACCGTCCTGTTATAAAAATGCATTTGTGTTGGAACGTAGGCGGCGAGAGTAAAAATAAAGCAGAATCAGGTAATGAAATATTTGTGCTTTCTTTGGTGTTCTGGATGAAATTTTAATTTGATATTTTACTTAATACATTTCCACTGGTTTCAATATTTACATATAATTTCCAGGTGACATTTTCTCTCTGGCTCAGATAGCGGTGGGCGTTGTGCGTCTGCCGTTGTGCGTTTTTTTATGTTTGTCTGCTGGCACCTAAATGCCAATCTCTATCCTCGCAGCAGTGACTGTTAAAAAGTGGAAAAGACTCTGCAAACGTGCAACAACCAGCTGGAGCCGCGTCGTATCGCGCACGTGAATCGGACGGCGGTTTGATTTGAGATCGGTTCATTACTCGGACACAGGAATCAAATCCACACTCCCACTGCTCTGTTAAGATAAAAATAATAATAAATAAATAAACACCTTGGTAAAGGTGTGTGTTTGTGTGTTGGTGGCGGTCTAACAGCTTTATCAGCATGGCATTTCCTGCTTTCAGAACCACTCCGGCGCCATCTGATGACCCTCAGAAAGGCTTAGGCTGCAAACAATATTGAGGGGAACACGTGTAACCTTAACATGAATTAGAAAGGACGGACTTACAGGGTTTAGTCACCGTTTTTTTTTCCTTAGGCTCCGTTCAGATGCAGCCAAATGTGGCCCAAATCCAATTTTTTTCACCCATATGTGACCTGTATCCGATCTGTTAAAGACAGTCTGAACAGCACTAATCCGACCCAGACCACTTTCACATGTGCTCCTAAATCCAGAACGTATCCAGTATTTTACAATGCGACTTCAACGTGAACGGCCAGGTCGCATTTATCCGACCTTTACGTCATTGAAATGCGACAGCAGTGTAATTTCCATAAACACAGTGCGTGCCTTTGTGGTCACGTATTCCGTCAGGACCTCTTTTGCGCATGCGGGTCACTTCAGGGTCGCATTCAGCTCAGACTCAAAACAGATAAAAGTCACATTTAATTTAAAATACGAACAAGCGCAAACAAATCGAATTTCACCCAAAAATCTGAATTGCGCATTAAGACCAGCTGTGTGAACGGTGCCCAGTTTACTCCGTTCTAGTTCTAGTTATTGTTCCTGTTATAATTATCCTCATGGCTGTTAATGTTAGTATCGTTGATATTTTCTTGTGAGGGACTCCGCAAACAAGCAAAGTTTATTTCTGTAGCACCTTTCACAGACTAGAGAAGTCACAAAGTGCTTCACAAAAGACAAGAAAATACAAATAAGAAGAGAAATAAAATTACAATTAAAAAAAAGGTATAGATTTAAAATAATCATGGTGGTCATATCACAATCCTTAACAATCCTCTTCTCATTTTCATTCTCCCCATGGTTCTTCTTGTCAGTATTGTTGATATTTTCCACCTTCCTCTTCCTTTTTCTCTCCCCTTTATTCTTTCCTTCTCTTCCCCCTCTTTCTCCTTCTTCCTCATTCATATCGTATACTGAAGAAGCCACTCTGAAATTCAATCCATACTGGACTCACATATTTAAAACCTTAAAATACACTGCAAAAATTTAATCTGACCAAGTGTATTTTTCTCATCACACTTAAATAAGACAGAATCACCTAAAGAGGAAGTTTTCAGTGAGATAGAAGAACAGATTTTAGACAATGACAGTGGATGGAAACACTGGGTTTATGTTCAGTTAATGAGAGATTTGACTGAAAAAGTCACTTTTTCTTCAGTTTTCTCTGTTTCTGATATAACTGTTGAATTTACTCTGAGTTTTTATGAACATCTACATTAAATGTAATAAATTAAACATAGGAAAATACATTATTTATAGTGAAAAATGCAAAATATAGAGTATAATATTATCATAAATGGTGATAAATCACTTAAAAAAGGTTAAATTCAGAGAAATATTCATTTGGGAACTGACACAAAAGCACCACTGGGTCTTTATGAGCTAGAACCAGGAAGTAGCACATTAGTCCTGGTCCAGGTCTGTGCACTGGCTTCCTGTGGCACAGAGAATAGACTTTAAAGCAGCTCTGGTCCAGTAGAAGTCTGTCCATGGTCGAGCACCAAATGATGAACCATCTGGGACCAGGTCTTCTGGATTCAGGACTAAACTGGGTGAAGCTGCGTTTCAGTTCCAGGAGCGAAACTCTGAAACAGTGAGTCTGACCTCAACTCTGACGATGTTTAAAGCTGCACTGCAAAAATCTAATTCTGACCAAGTGTATTTGTCTCATTTCAGTCCAAATATCTCATCACACTTAAAATCAGACAGAATCACCTACAGAGGAACTTTTCAGTCAGATAGAAGAACTGATTGAAATTTGACCCAAGATAATTTCCCCTTGTTCCATTGGCAGATTTTTTTTCTTGAATTAAACAAAAAAATTCTTGAATTAAGCAATGAGACAAGAAGAGAAGAGAAAGCATGAGACAAATCCGCTTGGTCAGATTTGGATTTTTGCAGTGTATTAACCTTCCCATCACTTCACCCAACAATAAGTAGAAGAAGAACTGAGTAAACTGGGCAGAAAGACCAAGAAAAAAAACAAACAAAAAAGGTGACAAAACCCTGTAAGTCCTTCCTTTCCAATTCATGTTAAGGTTACATGTGTTCCCCTCAATATTGTTTGCAGCCTAAGCCTTTCTGAGGGTCATCAGATGGCGCCGTAGTGGTTCTGAAAGCAGGAAATGCCAGGCTGATAAAGCTGTTAGACTGCCACCAACACACAAACACACACATACACAGTGACATTTCAGATCTCTGCTGTGAATCTGGGACTGTAACCAACAGTTCTGCTCTGAATCCAAGCCTAATTCATCTCCCTCTCGTTCGCTATCTCTGAGAGCACTCCTGCCATTATCCAACTTTCAGCCCTCAAACCTATCTCCACTGCCTTTACTGCCATTTGAAATTACTGGCGTTAACTATTCCACGTGCTTCGCCTTTGGTCTAAACGGCCCTGACAAATCAGTCACATCAGCCTGCCTTCGGTGGAGACCCCCTCTGAGATTATCACTCGCTAATGAAGCCATTTGAGTCAGGCAGACACATTCCCATCTCTGAACAGCCAATCAAAAGCACCGGAGAGACTTTCTCAGCTCCGGCAGATGCCAAGATGGTGGCAACAACAGACAGTGATGGACGGAGGGACGAAGGCGGATAAACACAGAAAAACATGACAGAGGAATGCCAGACGGCATCTTAGCCCAGGCTGGATCTCCAAGAACATCATAAATACATAATAAAACCAGAGGATTAGTGAAGGAAGCAAGTCCAAAAACCAACAAAACAACAAAAAAGATGCAGAAGGTGATTGGACTCGTCTGATCAAATGCAACTAAACACAAACAAAGGCCAGGTTTGTTCAGATTAATGTGTACAATGAGAAAAAAAACAAAGAAAAGAGGAAAAAACTAAAGCGGGGATGTCCTGACAGACAGAAACTGAGAAAGCAAAGCAAACGAGGGAGACAGATGTCAAAACAAATCACATCCAAGTCCCTGTAACTTAAGCGAGATAGACTTGTGTTGAAGACGAAACCAAAGCTGAAGGAAGACCCAAACATTTCCTTCAGACACGGAAAGAATTTACAAGTATAAACAATCTGACACAGTGCAGCGGCAGGTCAGCTTCAGCTGGATCAGAGGCACAAATATTGGAATTTTATTAGTACTCCTCCCTCTGAAGGGGGGGGGGGTGCCGGGGGGTCAAGCAGTTCAGTCAGTTCGTATGTGTGCACTGGAAACAACAACCCACTAAAAACTAATTTTAAAATCAATACAAGATATTTTTGCTTGAATTAAGCAAAAAAACATGTTGGATAAAGCACAATAATTAAGCTCGAATTACATCACAAAAAAATCTCAAATTAAGCAAAAATAATTAAGGTTGAAGTAGCCTAAGCAAAACAAATCTTGAATCAAGAAAAAAACATTAACCTTGAATTTTGCAAAAACAAATCATGAATTAAGCAAAAATCATTAAGCTTGAATTAAGCACAAAAAAAATCATAAAAATCTACCGATGGAACAAATGTAAACGATCTTGGTCAGATTCCTTCAGTCAGATTTTCCAGATCTATAGTCTCTAGATCAGTTCTTCTGTCTGACTGAACAGTTCCTCTGGAGGTGATTCTGTCGGATTTAAAGTGGGATCAGATATTTGGACTGAAATGAGACAAAAACACTGGGTCAGAGTTAGATTTTTTCCAGCGCATCATCTGGTTCATGTTGTCAGTTTCCAATAGCTACAGAGTTTGACACTTACTGAAAACTGACACTACGGGGACAGTCCTGGTGTTGAAAACAGTCACCCAGAGTTCATGACCAAGAGGCAGAAGGTGACAGCTTAAGAGTGAGAATGGGCTCTTTACACAGATGTTCTGCCACCGACTCCTCAGTCGACTTAAAGGCGGAACAACAACACCTTCCATTTCATGTTACACCGTTCTGGAATAAAAGCACAACACTCCCGCCTTAAAGCAGCGTCTGACTGTGATCGCAGATGTTTGTTCACGTGTCCAACCCCAGTCAGATCCTGATTATCTCTAATCCAGTCGTCTGTCTGCTTACGCACCTGAATCACATGGAACACCTTCGTAGTTGACTCCATCATAAACACAGTCCACTTGTTTACAGAACAAACCCAAATGTCGCTCGAGCATTTTTGGAAACATTGTCAACTAGTGCATTGTGGGAAGCAAAAAATTCTGCAAGAAAATAAGCCAGATCACGACCATGTAAATGTCTCCAGTCCAGGAAGGTGGTTTTAAAGAATGAGTCTGGTGGGTGGAAGGAGGGAAAGGCCACATTTGGGTTCAGCTTCACCGACAGACAGACGGACAGACGGACAGACGGATGGACGGACAGACAGACGGACTGCTGCTGCTGCGAGGAATTAATGAATAAAACACAAATAATAATCCATTCAAATAAAGTAAAAGAGCAGAAGTCAGATAGAACCCTTTCAGTTGTTCTATGCACAGTTGAACAGAACTGTTTCCAGCCTGGACTTAAAGGAGTCCAGGCCACATTTCCCTGTGGTCTCCATAAACTGTAAATGCTCTGCTTGGGTCTGAATTCTTCATTCATTCAACTCCACAGG
>JAPTYQ010000029.1:26758847-26769252 GCA_029814465.1 Ostorhinchus cyanosoma
TGGATGGACGGATGGATGGATGGATGGATGGATGGATGGATGGATGGATGGATGGATGGATGGATGGATGGATGGATCCACCTGAAGTGTGAACTGGTTCAAACCGAGCAGACGGAGGAAGCCTCAGGTTTTTAATACTAATATGTTCAGACCAAGTAATAAAAAGTCTGAGAAAAACAACACACATAAAAGAGCCCGAACTTTTAATGTATTTTCCAAAAGGCTGAGAGACAGAGGATATGAGGACGGCAGAACAATGGCACCTGAACATAAAGAAGAGAAAATGAAATGATAATAATAGTGGAGCAGATGAAATGAATCTGTCCATTTATTCCCTTCCCTCCGTTCATCAGATCCTGATTCCTCATCCTGAAATCAGTGAGGGTTATTTGGACACAGGCCACGGAGGTGGTGATGATGGGATGGAGGACGGAGGAGTTCTGCAGTGAACTCAGAAATACAGAGACAGTCGAAACTCACCTCAGTCTGATGGGAGTCAATGTGGGCTTTGAAAGAACTGGACTCAGATATGTACTGGGTTAGAAAAGACTCCATGAATTAGACTGAGTCGGTTTGGGTTCATTTTATTGAATAAAAAAGGTTGATTATCCAGACCTATTAAGGCATCCGTCCGTCCATCCGTCCGTCCGTCCATCCGCCCGTCCGTCCGTCCGTCCGTCCGTCCATCCGCCCATCCGTCCATCCGTCCGTCCGTCCGTCCGTCCATCCGTCCATCCGTCCATCTGTTGTTTTATTTTCTCAACCACTTAAAGATAAGGATAAAGATGAAGATAGACTTAAATGGTTCCACATTAGAGACAATTCAGTTACAGCAGCTGCAAAGATAGAAATCTAAGAAAGAATCTATTAAAGAAAAAGAAATGTAATTATTGAACCAAAATTCCCTAAACAGCTGAACTTTCTTACATACGGTGGTGGAACAATCTTTTTTTTTTTTCCATCCAATGCATTTGTGATCGATTGCATAAAGAATCACTCTGAAGTCACTGAACCCATATGCTCCCTTCTGCACATGCTCAGTTCCATCATGTTTTTTTTTTCTTCAAATACTTCATGATAGTATTTAAGATTGTATAAAATTTGAAGGTCATCCTAAAACCTGTTCTTCTCTGTTTCTTCGTGTCATTTATTGGAACTTACACGATGCTACAGTAACTTCTGCTGCCTCGGTTTCTTTTCCCTGTAGGCGTTTGTGTGTAAATCCTAAAGGTCTGGATGAGGAGAGTAAAGACTGTTTGTCCTTTTTCTTGCTCTTAGTCAGCTGTCCAAAGAGCCAAGTAAGTGCCAAGTTTCAGTCTTCTGTCGTCGACGCCAATGGAGAAGAGACCAAAGCCACGGGTGAGTCCGATCCTCCAGGACACACTATTTAAAGTCCAACACACAAAACACATACCCAAGCCCTCATTTTCATTTCCTGTGGCTGTCCAATACTTCTGTAATAATTTAAAAAGGAAATGGGTTGGCAGGCATAAGTGAAAAAGTATTTAAACCCAACCTGAACAGAAGTCTGTGTTCAGCAGAAAACTGGATATCTCAAAGTTTGAGAGGCTCAAAATTAAAAACTCCTGACACACCTGTGTCTTTGGGGCAGTGGAATTTGTAAATGTAGGAGGTGTGGAGTGTGTCTAATACTGCGAGTGTGTCTAATAATGTGAGGTATTGATAGCCATATGGGCTCGTGTAATCACCGCCGGTTGGATTCATTTCCAGTAAATATATAATTCAAAGTAGCGTGAGGCAATTTTGATTTTAATTAAAAAAGACCCAACCTTTTTAGAAGTCTTCGTCCGCCTCTCTCCCTGTTGATGAATTGGAAATGAATGTGCCTCCAATTTCTGCTTTTTTTTTTAATTAGGTTATGTTATGTTATGGGGAGGTAAAGCAAACTTGTGTGGAATTGAATTAGCGAGGGCCAGATGTGACCGCTTCCTGGTTATCAGGCGTTCTGGCTGCGTCTCGGTCTCTCGGATCCCCCGCAGCACGCCGTACAGGAAGCAGGGAGGAGGGTTTGGTGGGGGTGAGGAGAGGGGAGGCGAGGTGGGAGGAGGAAGTGTTTTGGAGTCGGAGGCGTATGCACTGAAACTGTGTACAACCCCCCGCGGTGCAGGTTGTGTAGAAAGGGAAATCATTTTCCTGCTGAGAAACATTCTCCCACGTGAACCTGACACCCCATCCCGCTATGTGGACTTATTTGCAGCCTCTCATTTGCTCATTTAGACCTGGCTCTCCTCCTTTTCACATTCACGATCTGCTTTATTGTCATATTCATCCCTTCTTATTTCATTTTTATGGAATACTTGCTCTCATTTCTCCGAAACCCAACCTGCAGTTATTGTCTTCGGAGCCTCCTCTCCTGGCTGTTTAACTGTACGCTGGTGGCTATGTGGTAATGTTAAGAGGATCTGCCTCTGGTATGACTAATAAAGAGACCTTTGAGGTGTTTGACTTCACTGCGTGGCCATTTCGTGAGCATTGCTCCCCTAAACGACCTCAGAAAATCCTGAATGTGGGGAATACCAAGTGAAGTGAAGAGAATCTCATTTTCCTCTACTCTTTTCTTTTTGTGTCTCAAGGGGCTTTTGTCTATAAATGGTGCGCTCCGTGGTGCACACCCCAACCCATTCTTGCCATATGCCCTCCTCCAATCTTCCCACAATCCCCCTGGGAAGACCCGGGCTCTCCACTTCGCTCCCCTGTCACAGGAGAAAATTACCCAACTGCCAGCATATTTGTGACAGTTTAGTGTGCACTCCGTCTAAGAATATGGCAGTAAAGATTGCTCTATCGGTTCTGGATCATTTAGAATCCAATTTAATCCAGGCCTGTAGGAAAAAAGAGGCCAAATAAAAACAGAGTGTTTAATTAAGAATGCTGGGTGGCTGTGGACTGTTTATGTGGCAGGCCGCGGCTTAGCCCGGTTCGACGCTCCAGCCCCCGTGGGGACGATTACGACACAATACATAACAGAACCTGAACGCTTCAAACTGGAACCGTTAGCCAGGATGATGTGTAAAACGCTCATAATTGTTGAAACGCAGCAGACAAAGAAGGGTTTATTTTAACCAGACATGTGAGAGGAGAACACAATCTCACCCAAACACAGAAGTGGAAAATAACTCAGTACATGTAGTCCAGGTACTGGTACAGGGGTCCAGAAAGTCTCTACAATTCAACAAATTCATAACAAAAGCAAATGAACAGACAAATCTGTAGAGAGGATGACAAAATGAAAAGCAGATGTTGAAGTTCTAGCCTCTATATGGGACCATTAGTTACATGAACCACATCCAGATGGTCCTGGGTTCGTTTCCATGTTGGCTCTATCATATCCTCATCAATGGCATCAGTGATCTTTGTCTTCAGGTCGTTGTTGTCCCACACCTTTACCATGACCCCATAGACAGAAACCCAGAGCAGTGATATCTGGTGGACCAGGTGTCCAGGGAGTTGGACCAACCCTTCCAGTCCACCGCTCTGGTTTGATTTAGGGCGTTTTCACACAGCGTACTTGATTGGTTCGGCTTTGAGGCCAATCAACTTATTTCAGCATCTCAAACATCATAACACGCCAGATTGGGAGCTGTACGTTGCGTTGCGGACTGCTCATGAAAACAACACGCCGACCTCTGTTGCCTTTTGTAGTTTGGCCTAGAAATGGAAATCAAAAAAGTTTTTAGAGGAAAAAATCTGGATTTTCTTTTTGGCCACAGTCATGAAGTCCTACCCTGGGGCGCTGTAAAGGGGGAGTAAACATTCATTCATTCATGGGGCCCAGCATTTCCAGGGGGGCTGGTGGATGCAGGGTAGAAGCTGTGAACATTTTAAGGAAACTCCACAGTTAAAGACAGGCAGAAGCTGGATCCAGTTGTCAAAAGTTAAGTTTTAATTTCGTTTTCACGCCAGTTGTAGCTGTTAAGGCACTTCTAAAACACACCGCTATACCTCCAGTGTTAACACTACGCCCCCCCGCTCCGACAACACATTTCCAGATCATGTATTTTGTGAAGGACCCACAACGTTTATCTTCCATAGGGTCCACAATTCGTAGCTCCACCCCAGGCCCTACCATCTACCTGGACAATGGTGGTTGGTTTAAGGTCCTCCAGTTGTGGTGAACAGGTCAACATTTGTACTATTTGATCTGTTGAAGAAAAATGGGCCAATGATTCAAATGCACATGATCCCACAATGTGATTAAAACATTGATGAGCACTGATACATAGAACTAATCTGATTCACATATCTCATCGACTGCTTATATAAGACATTTTTTAAACTCTATAGACACTTTGTGAACATCCTGTATTTGTATTTTTCACAGCTTTATACATCTCCTCCACTATATCTCACCTTTTACTCTGCTACATTTGTTAGCTTCACTTACCTTTCAGATTAAAGTTTTTCATCCTCTTTATGTCCAGTGAAAATGATTCCATTCCATTCTTCTCCTGAGCTTAATGCACTCTTTAAATCCTTCTCGGAGTTGCAATAAAATGCATCATCACAAAGCTACAAAAATGTAGGACTTCCAGGTCATGGCTGAGTGAAGATGTGCTTTAGAGCCCTCCTCGAACTTGTCGATTTATTTGACGTTTTCCTGGCTATCTAGAACCACTGGGTCTAGTTAACCCTTTTACACCTACTGTTATAACAGGCCGCCCAGATTTATTTATGTTGGGTTTTTTTGCAGTAAAAGTGTCAGAAAATGTCGTTATTGCCAATTCTTTTACATTTATTTTCAGGAGGAACTTAACCTTCAATATCCAGATGTTAATTATAATCATTATTTACAATAAATGTGTAAAACTGTGTGTTATAGTGTTATAACAAAAACAGAAAGACTTAAATTTTCTTTTTATCACATTTATTGTGAAAAACAACTGTAAACATTCATAATGAAATTTTATGAGATTATAGATATAAACTTTCAGCTATGTCAGTTTGTCTAGATCACTGGTGCCAAACTCAATCAGAGAGGGGGCCAAAATTAAGAAAGAAGTCCATACAACCACAATTTATATATATCTGAAATGAGTTAGAATTTGTGTTTTCGAATGTATTCTCAATAATTGTTCATTCAGAAATACGAATAGAAAATTTTTTCCAAACCATAATAAAGAATTCAGAAGAAAACTAATCTCACTGATAAAAACAAATTTCAAATTAAAGTAGTAAGAGTAGGAGGTGATTGAACACCAAAGGCCAGCTATTGCAATGCAGTCTGGGATTTGTAGTATCAATGGTGTTCATGTAAAATACCTGTGGATGAATTCTGATAGATGTAAAATATTATTTTTTGGGCTGGATACAACTGTTCCTCGGGTATTGTTGTTTGTTGTGAAGTTTCGGTGCGAGTATTTCAAAGGTCCCCTATAAAACTGACGGTTACATCCGGTAACTGAAGTTAAAGCTGTTATCAAGTACATGCAAGTACTAAGTCACTGCTCCGTCATGGCTGGTGACAGGTTTCCTCCTTTATGGGCTGTTCCAGCACCAACTACCTTTAGCAGGCAGAAACCTGGAGTAGACCCCGCCTTCTGGAGGATGGACTACTGCCTGGACCGTACTTATACTCAATCTCGCTCACTGACTGCTTCTTGTTTACTCACACTTGATCACCTGGAATCAACGATGGTACGTCACTTCCAGCCGGAAATGGTCGGTCCCTGTGTGTTCTGCCACCGCCCGCAATTTACAGTCGTGTTCATAAGTTTACATACTCCTGCAGAATTTGTGATTCTTTGTCCATTTTTCACAGAATATGAATGAAAATACAGAAACTTTTCCTTTCACTGATGGTTAGTGGTTTGGTGAATCCAATTATCATCAAACAAATGTGTTTGTTTTTTTTAAATCCTACTGACAACAGAAACTATCCAAATGACCCTGATAAAAAAATAAAACAAAAAAAAAGAATTTAAAAAAGTCTTGAATTAAGCACAAAAATCTCGAAAAATTTAAAGCAAAAAATCTGCCAATAGTGGTTTGGTGAATCAATTTATCATCAAACTAATATGTTTGCTCTGTTTAAATCCTACTGACAACAGAAACTCTCCAAATGACCCTGATCATACGTTTACATGGCCAAGTTCTTCATCCTGTGTTTTGGCCCCACCCCTTTACCATCAATGACAGCGCCTCTCGCCTATAAGTAAAACACAAAGCACAGTTAATGTTGTAAACAGGACCAGTACATGTACTTTAAAGAAACAGACGAACAAGTCCAAGGAACTGATCTACAGGGAACCGGTTCTCTACTAGAACCAGTTCTGGAGGCAGATGTATACATTCCGCCCGGTAAAGTTGACGTTATCTGATGAAACGCCCGGCCCACGAGCCCCCCGCCGGACGTCTGGATCCTCTCTGATGGTCCCTACTTGCTAATGGAGATGGATTCCGGTGGCGGCGGCGGCAGCGGGGGCTCACCGCCCCCCCTCCTCGCACCGCCTTCCCGCCTCAGCCACATCATTTCTCTCCCTGGCTTAATGTGCCGGTTCCCTCCTCTGGGGCTGTCGGGGGGGGAGGTTGTAACTCGTCTCCTGACACCTCCCTCCTCCCTGATCCACAGAAAACAGCTGCCCCCCTGCCGACTCCAGCTCTGACAGCTCGGAGACCAGAGATGGAAAGTTCTCATCCTCTGCCGCAAGCTGTTTTGTATTCAAATAGTCTTCTTGTTAAGTCTCCGCCACGTAAAATGGTTTTGTTGTGTTGTAGCCAAAGGGTAAGTGAGCTGATGTGTGCATGAGTTGTCCAGAGAGTCTAGTTACAGGCCTGTTTTTTGGGTGTTTTATTTTTTGGGATGCCTGTGAATTCCGCAGCTTGAGATCCAGAGTTTCTGCTGGAGTTAATTGAAGCCGTGGATGTGAGCTTGTCAGAGATTGTTGCCCTCAGTAACTGATGGAGGTGATCAGGCATTCCGTGTGGGTGAGCGGAGCACGGCTAATAGACTCGAAGCTATTGGTCAGTCTTTACATAATCAGATGCTATCGACATCCCTGGAAAGAACGTCAATAGACATGTTTGTGCTGACACTAGCGTATAGAGCTCAGTCTTCAATAGAGATTAGATTTTCTTCTTTGAGAGACTGTGCGTCGTGTTTTAACGGGACTCGGCGACCGCTTTACGCCAGCTGGTGTGAATTACTGCCGAGGGGAGAAAGTTCTAAATGAGACTTTTAATAGATATTTGTATAGATTGAGGCCGAGAGAGTTGATAGCCGGGCTTATTGTGGTTTTATATTGAAAGACTCTGATTCTTTATACGTAACAAGAAGCACTTTACGCAGAGTAATAGAATATATGGAGAGACTTGAAGCCTGTTGTGGACCAGCAGAGCTTATTTAAAAAAAACAAACAAACCCATATTAGAGTCAACAGTTGCTTTTCCATTGACCGTCAAATTGCGCAAATATAACTTGCGCATAAAAGTTTACCTAATGGAAAAACGACCATTTCGACAAAACCCTTGTTTTTCAATTACAGCTTTTTACGCTGGGGTGCAGCTCAAATGATATATTATGCAAAACTGCAATGGAAAGACCTTTTTTCACAACTACATTCATGTGAATAATAATAATTTTTAAAAAAAACGGATGTTGACTGATGTACAAGCGAAGAAAAAGAGTTTTAAAAGAAACGTGGCGCAGTATGGACACACCAGGAAACCAAAGCATTTTTTAATTTAGTACAAGATAGAGGGGAAATATCTAATAATAATTAATAGATCTGTAAAACAACATGATATTTACGTTCATCACCATGTTTATGGAATGATTTCTCATGTTGTGATAATAAATAAACATGTCATCACATTTGAGATTTAATGGGAAAAAAAAGACATTACGTACTTCTGTTTTTTCAACATTTAGTAAATATTGGTAAAGTTTTGCGCAGATGTTCAATGGAAAAATGTCTAATGGCAACAGACAGGTTTGAGTTCCTTTGAATCAGGGCTGTTGAAGTCATTTTAGTTCAGGTTCCACATTCAGGCCAATGTGATCTAAAGTGGGCCGGGTCAGTAACAGGGTAAAAAAGTAAAAAAAAAGTAAAGTTAGCTCATGAAAAGGTTTACATATATGAAGTTGCCTGAAAAATGTAAATAACATGAACAACCTGATATTTCCCTTGAAAAATCGGTGCAGTTTTACCAATATGGATCTACAAATACACAAAATGTTTAGTAACAGGCCAAATTCTTACCAATGATGGTTTTGTACGACTCTTCCAGTTCCTCCACGAGTGTCTACAAACTCCTTTTACATGATCGCTGAATTAAACATAGGAAAATAAATGATTTTCACTGGAAAAAATGCAAAATTCATTGGACGAAATTGTAATAAATGGTGATAAAGGTTAAATACGGAGAAAAATTCATTTGGGAACGGCCCCAAACGTCACCCAGGGTCCTTATGGGTTGATTCTAATTGCAGCTCTGGTGATAATCAGTGGAAAACAGTAGAAACCTCTGGAATAAAGGGGCCTTTTTCGGTTTCGCTGAGGTCTTCCAGTGGTTTTCGAGTGGTGGTTGGCATCAGCGTTGAAGTTCAAAGTGTGAAAGTAAAGTCCAGGAGAGTGACGGACAGGAGGAGGGATGTTGACTTTGTGCTGCTGCGTCGGCTGTTCTTTTTCTCCATGGCGACCTTCTCCGCCGCCGCCCCAGAGTCCTCAGCCTGAATATGGATGCCCTGCTCGCTTAAACACCTTGGCACCGCTGCTATTTTCCTCTTTTTCTCTCCCCGACTCCGGCTCAGACCTCATTTTTCTCACCTTCCTCACCACCTTCAATCTTCTTTGGCAGTGTGAGAACACTACTTAAAGCCTGGGAGGTATCCAAGTGCATCGCAACCCGGAAACTCTAAGGCTCTTGTCAAAAACATGTCTTTAGAACTGTGACTTTTCACACCATACATGTTAATAAGTTCTGTACATGTTTTCTGCAGGTGAACTGTGCAGCTCTCCGGCATCCAGCCTTTTTGTTCTTCGTTAGCGTCAGACAAAATGTATTCCGACAAAATAATTAAACGTTGAGAACTGGATGAAAATGAAACTGGAATGTTTCCACTTCTAAAGTGGATCATGTTTCTTATCTTTACTTACTTTACCTTATTTTCCTACTTTACCTTTATCTTATCTTATCTTATCTTATCTTATCTTATCTTATCTTATCTTATCTTATCTTATCTTATCTTATCTTATCTTCCTGCTTTATCTTTGTCTTAGCTTATGCTTATATTGTTTTTATCGTCTTTATATGGTAAATGTGTTTGTCGGACTAGCTCAGTGCTATATACTCTTTATACAGAACATCAGATGTTCTTTATGTCCACTAGGTTTCACTGCACTGCCCCTGATAAGTAAATGAATAAATTGAAATACATTAATTTACTTTAGGGACTTTGAAGTGATTTGAAAACGTTAATATTGAATGTGCACATAAACTGAGTCCATATTTTGTTCCACGAAGACCCGCCTTCTGCCAACTCGATACAGTATCAGCTGGTTTTGACAGTGACGTTCTTTGCCAAATCTAAAAAGAGTGGATTGAACCCGTTAATTGTGCAGGGAATTGTGCACCGTTTGCTCACAGGGACTGTCCCGTTGTAGAAATATTGCTCTAATGACACACTGCTCAAACCCACCTATGAGTTTCTGCAGACAAATACTAATTACCGATGTTTTGTGTTGGAGCGTCGAGTGCTTCAGGTGTATCTGCACATTTCAGGATGTAGACGGGTTCATAGTGACAACTGCAGAAACTGTGAAACTCCTCACATTGTACGACGTTAATGAATAGAGACACTTTCTGCAATCACAAAACTGAGGCCCAATCCACCATTTGGCCCCTCCCCCTTAGCCTTACCCTTCCATTTTGTGTGTTCATATTAAGGGGTTGGGGTTAGCAGCTATTGCGATTAGCAGTTAGGGTTAACCAATAGCACAATTAGCAGCTAGCTCAATCAGTGGTTAGGGTTAGTGATTAGCTTGATTAGCAGCTGACACAATTAGCGGTCAAGGTTAGGGTCCGTTCAGTCTCCAAACTTCAAAAGAGGCTGCGTTCGTTCACGTTCACTGCAGCCGTTTTTACATCATTAACACCTTATGTGCGTCTGCTGCTGTCGCACAGTGGGATTATGGGACAATGAGGTGAAGTGTTAGCATTTAGCGTTTAGTGTTGGGAACTCAGAGAAAACCTTCATCCTGACTTGATCCCTCCAGTGACTGACTTCAGATTTTTCACTTTATTTTCTTAATTACTTCACAAAATAAAAGAGACCATTTAACACCAGCTTTTCCACGTGTTAATTAGATCAGCTGAACTGCATGTGCTGGTCGTTAGTGAACTAGATTAGTTTAGAATTTTTATATATATGTATATGTATGTGTTT
>JAPTYQ010000029.1:26830205-26844149 GCA_029814465.1 Ostorhinchus cyanosoma
CTGACAGGTGGACAGGACACTGAATTTTCTGAACGGCCACAGTTTCTTTTCCTGGGACCCTCAGTTGCTCGCGGCGCCTCAGGAGTGTCGGAATGGTACATGTTTAAACTCACAGTCAAACACAATTACACACACAATCAAACTGACTCTATCCAGATGGTGCGATTTATCTGGATAGGGTTTTTTTTTTTTATGAATGATGACAAGCTGGAATGAAAACAAGCCCAAATGAAATAGTAGCAACGAGGCTATTTTTAAAATGTAAGGAGTAGAAGTAAAAAGGCGGCTGAGATTTAATTACTCCAGTAAAGTATCGATAACCAAAATTCATACTTAAGTATTTGTAGTTTGTTACTTAACACCTCTGGGCATGAGCACAACTAGATTCCTCCCCAATACTCCCATGTCTTCACACATGTATACAGGTTAATCTGATTTATTTAGGGGTTTTTTATATCTTTTCTTAGTTTTTTTTTTTATATCTGTACATGTGTAAAAACAAACAAAAAAGTATAGAAACATAAGTTACACAGTAACACTGTCAGAGTCTAAGAAAAAAGGTAAACAATGAAATGAAGTGAAGGACAGCAGCAACATGTGACCTATATTAGCTCCTCCCACATTAGGACAGCTAACGCTGAGACTGCAGGCGTTTCCATGGTAACAAGACAAGACAGGATGTTTTGAAAATGACAGGAAGTGTGCGTCTTATGTCATGACGTACGTACGAACTGACAGACATCCCATAATGCACTGAAACATGGGCGTGGTCAAGGGTGTCACAGATGGACCGCCCAGTACTTTTTGATTCATAACTTTTGAACCAGACCAGTTTAGACGAATGTTCCACGTAATTGTAAATGTTGAAACGCATCTGAAGCTAAATTTAGCTTCAAATATTTTTAAATGAAAAATATCAAAAACTAAATTTTTTTTTCCTATTTAAAAATACATTTGCCTGAAAATCTACATAATTACCGACACAAAACCAGAAGTTTGGAGTAGATTATTGTAATTTCGCCCACATGTAAACCAGGGTTTTTCCGTGATCACATTTCTGAAGCACATGTAAAACGTGTCGCATCCGATTAAGGCAATTATCGGATTACTCCTAGTTATCGGATTTTTGTGCTCATGTAAACATGCTCAGCATAAGCGTCTATGAGTTTTAGTTTGATGAAAACTTGATGATTCCATTAAACAGATGTGGAAATAATGAGTTTCAGACTTTATTCAGTGTCGGTGGAAAACATTGGGTTGATTTGTTGTTGGTTTTGGTCGTTCTAAGTGTGTTCTGGTACCACACTGACCCCTGCTGGTAACAGTTTGGAACATCACTACCCCTTTAAACTGTATTTATTTGCTTCTTATTTTAACTTTAACCACAAACTTTTCCAATCAGGTTGTTTTGGGGCGTCAAAGTGCTTCCCTGGTTTGGCCACAGACTCAGTTCGAATAAACATGCGTGAATGTCACATATTGAACCTTCGTTGAGCAGAACGTCCGTGTGGAGTCAGTAACAGCACTACAGGGGAAAAGTTGTAAAAGAAAAAAAAAGTAAAAGGCTGCAGTGAGGGGTGTAATTTCACAAAAGATAAAAAGCAATAAATTCACTGAGTTAAATGTCATCTGTGTTTCTGCATAATCGTCACGGCTGAACTTTCCTGATCGTAGCGATAAAATTAAAATACGACAAAAGTAAAATGCTCACTATAAAGAAAGAGGAGGGAATCTAGCAGCTGCTGACAGACTTCATATATCCTGAGCCTCATAGTGTAATTACTGAAGTTATACAGCATATGGACAAAAATATGTGGACACGTTGGATTCAGGTGTTTCTTTTCTAACAGGTCTGGGATAAAAACAATAAGCACTAATGTCAGAATATAATTTCATATACGTGGAACAGAATGTAGAAAATTAAGAAGCGAGCTGACTGAGGAACCAGGAAGCAGGCGTAAATACAAACAAACATGGCCGACCGGAAACCTAAAGTTCGGTGGAGCTAAGAAATTTGGGATTTTTCCGTCAAAAATAGTCCCAAGAACACCATCATTCCCTCGTCCCACAACGTGATTTCATGAATGGTGTAAATATACACGGCACTTTTAACTGGCGTGTTACCTGTACGTGTTATAAGCTTTCCGCGTGTATGTTCAGTCTGTGTCAAATACCACATGTTTAGGGTTTATGGATATGTAAACCAGAGACCATGGGGTATACTGACATGGCGCTGAATAACACGCGAATGGATGATATGAAATACATATAGCACGCCAAATGCCAGAAGAACTGGCGTGACATACAACGTGAATTCATAAGATCAGTGTGGGCGTGGCCGACAGGAAACCTAAAGTTCAGCGGAGCTCAGAAATTTGGGATTTTTCCGTCAAAACTCGTCCCCAGAACACCATCATTCCCTCCTCTCGTCTGTCTTTTCCATGTTGTGTTTTCCGGTTGTTGCTGTTTCTTTTCCTTCATTTTTGTAAATTACGTTTGATCACACATGGTTTCTGTCTTGGACTACTTTCTAGATCAGTGGGACAGAATCGTTATGTTTGCAGTCGTCAGATTATCGGAGCACAGCACACACAGAAGCATCCAAACGGTTCAATGCCTGATATTTTCTCTTCCTGTGTGGGGTCTGGAACAGATAAAAATCTCTTCAGATTTAGAAAATCCTTGTGTGTGTACTCAGCTTTAGGTAATTATTCTTCTTGGCTAATGTTATTTAACACTCCATAAACCTGGCATCTGCTGTATTCATGGAACTCTGTTACTGAGACGTGTCCATGCACGTGGGCGGACCATGTGTGTTTTCATTTCGTCTTTCTGAGTGTGCTTTAGCGAGGGCTTTGTTCATATGAATGGTGCAGAATCATGGCGACCCCTCCCATTCTGGACCGCCTGACCTTTGGCGTGACCTTTAGAAGACAATTTGCAGCAGCTGCAGTCACCTTGTGCCTTCCTCACATCACCCCCCCTCATTATTTTTCCTGTTACGTTGGCAGCGCAGCATAAGAAAGGCTGGATTCAACAGGGGGTCAGAGGTCAACGGGAGGAAGAGGGTAAAGATGCAGGTCAGATCGACTTTGCGTTTTGTGTTCAGACGCCGTCCTCGGAGGATTCACCGCCACGAGGCCGTTTGAACTCTGAACCCTCCAGCTGTCCGTCAAAGCTGACCTGTGGTGGCGGCTGTTATGGGGACCAGGGTTCAGGAAAACAGCGACAGACCAGGTGAACGCCGCCGGGGTTTGAAGTCACGCAGGATCATACACGTGGAAAGAAAATCCAGTTCAGTCCTGGAGTGTTCGAAACGTCAAACGCAGTCGGCAGAGGAAGTAATACTCAGAACCTTAAGGAAACCAAACACGAAAATACTTCATCAAATATGGACCATTTGAAGTAAAGGCACATTTTTAATATTTAAAAATTCCCTTAGAATAGCAAAAAACTAAATTTGTTCAAACTGTGAACTCATTTTGAAGACACTGTCCCAAGGAAGATACCTCGAAAATTAGAAATGAATCTAAACCAGTAGTTTCAGAGATTGTTGATGTCGAGTCATTGGTACGGAAGAGGAATAGAAAAAAAAAAGGGTCCAATTTTTTTTTTTTATTAAGATTATAAAGTCAGAATTCTGACTTTTTTTTCATAATTAGTTTTAAATATTTTTTTTATTGTTTTGAGCTTAGAGGATTAGGGCCACTAGAAAAAAAATGAAGGTCCAATATTTTATTATTATTTTTATGACATTTAAGACTTTTTTCTCAGAA
This sequence comes from Ostorhinchus cyanosoma, assembly GCA_029814465.1. Taxonomy (NCBI): domain Eukaryota; kingdom Metazoa; phylum Chordata; class Actinopteri; order Kurtiformes; family Apogonidae; genus Ostorhinchus; species Ostorhinchus cyanosoma. Next base: position 26,833,982 of record JAPTYQ010000029.1, read on the forward strand.
TAACAATAAAAAATATTGGACCTTCATCTTTTTTCTCTCCAGTGGCCCCGAAACCGCACATCAGCGACATTAGCTGTTTCTCAATCTGAAGTTCGCAGAGAAGTCCATAAATGACTTCCATCAGTGATCAATAAGAACTATATTAATATCTGGAACCATTTACATGTAATAAACTTTCAAAATATGGACCATTAGAAGGAGAGGTAATTTTTTAATGTAAAATAAATAAATACAAATAAACACACACAAAAAATTCCTAAATTCAAAGTTTCTCAAAACTGTCAACAAACTTTGGAGACATTGTCCCAAGAAAGATACTTAAAAAAAAAAAATCTGAGGAACAGTGAATTTTAGAAAACCGACTGACATGAGCTCACATTTTATTTCTCCAGATTTTAATTCCACATGTAAATGTAATAATTTTAGTTTTCACCCTGTTATTGTCTAGATATTTGGGAATGAAGTCCATTCTTTTGATAAAGCAGCCGACACCACAAATGTATTTAAAGGTGTTTTATTCTGAAAAATTACAAAACCATTAATGCAATGTTTGAAAAATGTAAACGAATCAGTGTTTAAAGGCGTAGAAAACCTAGAAAAGCCCAGATTAGCAAAACTTCAGTTTCTATAAAGGCCTTGGGTGGTAAACTTGGCAGATATTTTTCAACTTCAAAGCACTTTCTCTCTCTTTGTAACTAAGTCGTTCCATCATATCAAGTATATAAGGTATGTTTTTTTTTTTAAACTCCATAATTGAAGAAACCTGAAGCTTAGGAACATGTCTGCTTTCTACAGTTATTCTTGTCTGATGCATAAAAAGTCCTCCTGCTTTAATGACCCCGGCTAAACGCCCCTTAACCACAGTTGAAATGAAGCAGAATAAACTGTTTTCCTTGGTAACAGAGCGTGTCATTAATATATTTTTCTGTCAGCTATTTATTCACCGGTGCTAACTGTGCAGACGCAGCATGTCACCATTTGATTAGATGTAAAAATAGTTCCAGTGTCTCTGTACGTCAGCATCTGTTCTATCTGAATCAATCCACAGTTGAATGGGTGAGGTTGTCAGGTTCTGGTCTGTTCTAGTCCTGCGGTCTGGATGCGGGTCAATCTAACTACAGAAGTGGGCGGGACTTTCACTGGAGGAGAACTCTACTCATTCAGTCAAAGTCCATATATGACTTCTACCAGTGATCAGTAGGAACTAGACGGAGATCTGGAACCATTTACATGTTATAAAGCGTCAAAGTACGGATCATTAGACAGTAAATATTGGTCAAAAATGTTTTAAAACTTTAAATTTCAGAAATGCAGGAACAAACTTTGTAGACATTGTCCCAATGAAGCTACATATAAAATTTGAAATAAACCCAACCAGTAATTTCACAGAAAAAGATTGTTGAAATGTCAACATCAATGACCTTCAGGGGTCAAGGTCAAAGGTCATGGACCCAGATGAAAGCTTATATATGACGTCTATCAGTGATCAGTAGGAACTATATTGATATCTACAACCTTTTACATGTTATAAACCATCAAAATATGGACCATTAGAAGGAAAGGAACATTTTTCATGTTTAAGAAATTCATCAAAAATTCAAAAATTGAAAGTTCTCAGAACTATGAACAAACTTTGTAGACATTGCCCCATGGGACATACATAAAAATTTGAAGTAAATCTGACCAGTAGTTTCATCAGAAGATGTTTGAAGAACCTGCTATTGGCCAGTTAGCTAAAAATCACCTCAACTAGTAAAAAGCTGAGGAAAGTACAGGTGTTTTCTCATATTTTCACTGTTGAGAACTTATTGTAAGTGATAGCGGTTATTTAGTGGGAGGAAAAAAGCCTGAGTGCTGAGTCAACAAGGAGAGCACCTTCAAACAATTGTAATATTGCCCAAAAATGAAAGGTTTGTGCGTTGTGCCAGGAGTTAATTTTCATTTCCCCAGGTGGGTTTGGATACATGAGAGGGGCTGAGGAGGTTTAGACGTGGGCTTCTATTCAAATATGAAGGTCTCCTTGACATTTGCAGCTCTGCGTTGGCTGCTCATCCTTGTCGCATTTCTCCGAGCTGCAGATGGAACAGCGTAGTCTGTTGACATTTACAAACTCATCTGGTTCAGAGCGATTGGATTCTATAAGAAGAAACATCCCAGTGTCCCCTCGTGTAGAGAATTAACACTAATATGTTCTTAAGGTAAAAAAAACCCCTCACCTTGATAATAGGGATAACATGCATTATCTCAGGGGAGTCAAACATAAGGCCCTTGGACCAAAACTGGCCGGCAAAAAGTCCAATCCGGCCTGCAGGATGAAAATCCTAACTTTAAAAAAAAGACATTAAAAATATTAACAGTCAAGTGCATTCAGAGTCCACGTACAATTCAAAGGGATATTAAGTAAAACAACAGAACACTAAATTTTTTCTGTGGCTTAAAATGAAAAAAAAAGTCCAATTACATTATTTTGTGCATTTGTAGATCCGTTCATCTGTAAATTGTGATAAGCTGTGGCTTTATGTTGGTGAAATGGCACTTTAAAAAAAATAAAATCTTTTTTTTTTTTTTAAAAAAAAGGTACTTCAGGGTGGACATGGTTTAGAACAGGGGTGTCAAATATTTGGCCTGTGGGTCCAGTCCAGCCTGTGGAATCAATTTGTGTGAAATGCAAAAATTAAAATGACAATATTAACAAATTCATTTTATTTCAGGCGTCAAATACAAACCGATTTGATCTTAAGTGGGTCAGCCCAGTAAAATACTAACACAACCAATAAAGACAACTCCAAATTTTTCTTTTTGTTTTAGTGTAAAAAAGCTAAATTCTATGAAAATATTTACATTTGCAAACTATCCTTTTACAAAAAATCTGAACAAATATGAACAACTTGAAATTTTTTAAAGACAATTAAGTGCAATTGTATAAATATTCTGCCTGTTATTAAATGTTTTGTGTATTTGTAGATCTACTGTGGTCTGTGAGTTATAATTAGCAGGATAAATTACTTATTTTTCCTCAGAAATTTCACGTTGTTCATGTTATAAACATATTTTTAAAGGATAGTTTGTAGATTTAACCATCCTCATAATTTAATTTTAGAGGAAAATTTTAAATTATTATTTATAGATTATTATGTTATTTTATTGGTCTGAAAATGGAACCTGAAGTAAAATGAGTTTGACACCCCAGTATTATCTGGAAGCCACAACCTTAAACCCAGCAGCTGTGTGCGTGTGTGTGTGTGTGTGTGTGTGTGTGTGCGTTGCAGGCTTGTAGGTTTCCCAGCTGCCACCAGGGGGAGCCCACTGCCCTGTGATCAGGTTCAAGTCTACCCCTTCATACCGATAAGGCTCTGGATTCCAGCCAGGAATAGTACCACGTAATTCAGCAGCAGCTGGGTTTAAAGCAGGACGGAGGTGAAATGAGGTGAAAACAAAGCCCATATAGTAACGGCGGCGTATGACGTCAGCGTAAACAAAGGCTGGAATTGGGTCTGAGCGGCGACAGAAACAAAGCAAAGAAAACTAATGGAAAAGAAATCAATCAAAACAAGTTCTTCTCTCTGTACGGAGGAGAAAAACTCCACTTTATTGAGGAACCATTGAAAATGAGAAACAGACACAAAGTTGACGGGATGTCATGAGGAAACATAAATATGAATGAGTGTGCGGTTTTAACCTCTGCCACCCTCAGACTCCCAGAAGATGTTCAACGATTAGGCTGTGCGGATCAGCTGATTCTTGTGCTTTTGGTTCAGCAGATATGAGCTTAGAAATCAGGGCCTTCCTTCTTCAGTTTGCTGTAGTCCATGTTCACTGCAAAAAACTGACAAACACCAACACACCATAGTTTAATGAATGGACAAAGTGTCAAATACACAAATAACAGAAAAAATAAAGCTGGGATGCATGGAGCTGGAGCTACTATGAAATATGAGTATAAGGTGCCTTTCAGACTACAAAACGTCCAAAAATACACTGAAGATTTTCCACTTAACTTTATGTTCAATGTGTTTCATCAACTGTATTCTGTTAGGAATGCATGTTAGTCAAACTCCCACATTTTAATATATTTTTTATGACCAGGCGACAAAATCAGAAACAAATGTCCACCCTGTTACCGACAAATACATGTAAAAGAAGTAACAGGGTGGACATTTTGGCTAAAGTTTGCATTTAATGACCACATGTTGGACCTTGAGTTGGTGAAGTATTCATCTTTGAAGACAACTGTGTAATATCCAACAAATGTATTCAAAATTTCTGAAGTTTGATATTAAACCATATTTTCTGGTAACAGGGTGGACATGATAAGGATGAACACATCTAAGTACAAACACAAAATGATGGAAATGGAATTACTAAATGCTCTCATAGACTATGTTTCCACCTCCAATGAAGACACTCAAGATGATAATAATTAAAGAGGCGGTTCCCCCAAAGTAACAGGGTGGACAGCAATTTCAAGGATATGAGTAGAATGTTAAATACAATAAAACATAAATGAACAAATGACTTGTTTTATTGAAAAGCTAGTGGAGTGCAATAACAACCAAAAAGTATTTTAATTTTTTTTTTTTTTTTTCATTTAAACACTATCAAACTCACTAAATTATGACATGCACAAATCAGGTACATTCACTCAGAGAAAAGTGCATTAAAAAAAAAAAAAAACATTTCAAGAGGTTTCAGATTCTACTGACATTTGTGTTTCATTCATAATAAACCCCAGAATTTCATTATTTTGCATCATGTTCATGGCGACAGTTACATTCTACACCATGTAGTCATGTTGACCCAAAAACGTTCAACTCTCAAAATGAAAACTTAATTCTTCTTGTAGTAAAACACGTCTCCGTCGCTTCTGTAAACTCTGAACGTTAACCCTAATTGAGTTCGAGTGATTAATGACTTCATCAGATTTGTTACGGCAGGTCAGCGTTAACGAGATTATGGCGTTTGATTAAATCCAACTCAAGGAATAATCCGTGGCTCAGCTACAAGTCTGGCAAACACCCGTACTATGATCCCTTAATAAAGCGTCAACACTACGACACTGTAACACAACGTGACAATACGACAACACACCTTGTACTGATGAGTCGGAGCCATTTTGTTCCAGGGCTCAGGGTTGTTCTTACGATCCCAGCTGTAGAAATAAAAAAGGTAAATATTTAAAAACTGATAAAGCTGCAAAAACGAACTGATATAAAACAATACAGAGCAGAAATAAATGAACTTTTATTGAAATAACTGAACTGAAACTTTGCAGAACTGCATATTTCACAAGACAATCACAAAAAAAGGTAAAAAAAAACCCAAAACAACACACACACACATATATACATATAAGCAGTTCAGAGCAACACTTGCTGGTGGCACGTAAGATACAAACACTGGAATTTCCCCTTGTGGGACAAATAAAGGCATATCTTATCTCATCATAGATGAGTGGGCTACTTTCACCTCATCTATTGAGTACATGCAGGCAAGTCTTTAATATTTGAAAACCGATGAATAAAACTACTTGCATGAGGATGAGTAAAACCTGACTTTAGGCAACAACTTGGCAAGTGGACCCTGCAACTGAATTACAGATGCAAAATATCATTAGTTATATCAATAGTGGATCGATAAAACCCAATATAATACTAAAAATCTGGAGCAGACAAAGGTTAGACCTAAAATATGTCATGTATGTTTTAAAATTATATTTTAATCCATCTTCCTCCACATGAGGAGCTAGTTAACTGTTGAACCATGTCAAACTAGTGATCCAAGAAATGTCACATTAAACATAAAGCTAGAAATGATAAACAATTATTCCATTTTACAGGATTAGTATCGACTATCTTCGACACCTTCGGCTGAAATCAATGTTTTGTAAAAAATACACCAGGGTTGTTAATTAATCGTCTAACTCCAGTGGAGACATTACCAGACATCTGGGTTCCTCAGACCCAGGCGAGCAAGGTACAGCATGGCCATGGCTGTTCCTCCACCGATGAAGAAGAACAGAGGGATGAGCTGGAAGAGACAGAAGATCAATTACAGTTAAAGAACAACTTCATCAGTAAACCAGGAGGACTGACGGCTGCTCTACACTGAGGGAGATACTAGCAACTGAAAACACCGCACCTAAGATGTTACTGGTTCTGAATAAATGCTTTGTTCATTACTTTACATTTCCTTGTTTTTTTGTTATTTTCTACAATTTCTGCATTGCATATTATCAGGGTTCCTACACATTTGAAATTTCTCATTTCCATACTTTTTTCAGACCCTAATTTCCAGAAGTCTTGGTAAAAAAGTTCCACCCAGTCAAACAGTCTTTATATTTGAGATTTATGAGCCAGTCATCAGAGAATTTACATCTACCCAATCTGAGTTCTGCCAACAATCATACAAGGCATGGTGAATATCTGCCCACCGACAGTGTGTGGACATCACCTGTCCATCAAAGCAGCAGTGAAACTTGGTGGACCTTAAAATGGGTTGGAGGAGGATAAGAGCACAAGGCGGAGCATCTAACTTGTCAATCTGCCCAAATGTTTTCTGGGATGCGTAGCTAACTGTGTGTGCTCTCATACAAACATTTTAGCTGCACAAGCAATAGCCTTAAAAAAACCAGATCCATCCATTTCTTTTTTTTTTTTAAGATATTCATAATTTTATGCTTTAGAAAATAGAGCAGTGGAAACAGTCTGGAATCAGGAATATTTTTCACATACATTTGTTTCCATTGTCCATACTTTTCCAGACCTGGAACTCATAAAATCAAATTTCATACTTGTGTAGGAACCCTGTATTATGTACATCCCTCTATTAAATGTCATTTTGCGGTTTCCTTGTTGGAATATTTCAAATTATTTTGCACCTTACAGTTATAGTTCATCACATTACAGTTGTTTTTCAGCACATTATAACCATTACCCAGATCTATTTATACTTCTAATTTATAGTGGACAGTGTTTGTTCTTATATATTTATCTCTTAACTCGTGTTTGCTGTGGTTTAATATTGTCATTGTGTGCCATGCTGCTGCTACACTAATGTCCCAGTTTGGGATAAATAATGTATATCCATCTATACATACATTTATGATTTATTAAAGCCTCTTCCTTTCAATTTCACCATTTTCAAAACAAATGTTTATTATTTCCAATGCCCCAAGAATAATTCCTCATATGTGAAAACCTACTCTGCATTAAAGTTCAATCCTGGTTCTAATTTTGATCCACATTTGATGCCCTTGTGAACTGCGGCTAACCTGTCAGTCATAAATCAACTTTTTTTTGGATAAATTAAATCAGCTTATGACCTTTATTAAAATTAACCAAACAAAACTAAAGAAACGACACATGTCGCATGTGGCTAACAAAGCAAAAGTTTACATTAATGCGTTAAGCTAGTATCTTGAACTTTGCTAATGCTAGTTAGCTGCCTAACTTGCTAACTAGTAGCCTCTATTTTCTGCGCAGCAGTTGCTCCATACTGGGCTAATCATCCACAGACTGGAGCCGTGACCCGGTTTGACTCTGAAACATCATCTGCCTACAGTCTCTGGAGATGTGGCAGTGGAATTTTGTGTTCTGGCTGTATTATTCTTTTAAATAAAATTCACAACAAAACACATCTGAATAGTTAAAAAGGTTGTCAAAGTCAGTGCGGTCAAAGTGACAACTAGCTAAAGCTAACTAGTAGCTAAGCTAAGTTAGCAACAAAAAAAATCATAAGAATCAGTGAAAAAGCACAATTAAAGTGAGTACGTCATGGGTTTAAGGGGGTATACTTACTGCTGGGTGGCTCCTAAGTTGTTTGCGGACAAGAGCCAACATTTTGCCTGTTGTGAAGGTTGACTTTAGCGAATTTGTACAGAAATAAACGGATTAGTTACAACCGAGCCAAAACGGTGCGCACTTTAATCTGCGGAATCAGGCGGAAGAAAGGCCCAGAAAAAGGCAAATAGGATGATGACATATTGCCTGAACACTTACACTCAAACACCTCATAATTAAATATTTATCGTATCTTTACTCATACTTAAATCGAACCGGATTAAAGTGTTATTAACTGCTTTTTTCATAGTTTTATCCATTTAACATGATATCGCTATAGCGGCTATAAATTAGTCGTATTTTAATCTGGCAAAATCTACCGGCTACTAAATGTTGAAACCCAAAACAAAACCACTTCTTAACAGATCTGTCACTGACATCCTGAATTCTGAGTCCTTCTGCTGCAGTTTAACATTATCTCTACTAGATAACCTCCTACAACTGTGGGCTGATTGTAGAATTTATGACTGATTACTGTTTTAGCTTTTGCTTTATCCTACATCTGACATTAAAAAAAACCTAAACTCAAAAGCCAATGTGTTAATAATTTTAAAATTAAATTTGTGGTAAAAAACAAAACTACTGTCTGTTCATCACCAGACAGGTGAATTATGTCTCCAACGCCAGCAAGTGCTGCTGTTTCCTCTTTTAAACTTTTTTTTGGGGGGGGGGAAACATTACTAAAGTTGTAATTATTGGTTGAAAGTCACTGAGTATTTCCACTTAAGTACTGTACTTGTGTACTGAGTTTTTGCATTTTATCAAACTATGTCTTCTTAACTCTAATCTCAGAAGCGAATAATGTATTTTTATACTCATATGCTCATTTTATATACATTTCGTACAAATTAGTTTTCATTTTTACAGCTTCACATTATTAAAACTAAATAATTTCTAATAGATTGTAAAAGATTAAGCTACATAAGAGTGCAAAGAAAGGAAATTAAATGAGTACCACCAGTACAAAGATGAACACATTGATAGCTAGTCCAGTATGACTCTGCACTTTTACTTATATATATTTTTTCTTTAGTACAATTTCTAAAGCAGGACTTAATAGTAGTTTTCATCATGGCATTACCACGCAAATAAGACCTTAAAATATCACTGCTGTCAGGCAAAAACCTCTAGTGTTCATTTTTGGTCTTTTTGGTTTTTTATCAAAAAAAATTCTTGATGGATTTTGAAATATTGCGATCACATCTCTTAACTGTATTCATTTATTTAAAATATACATCGTTTTTTCCAGTTTCCTTAAAACAATTGTTTTGGACATACAAGGTTTATGCCCGACAGCAACGATATATAATATTTGTCAATAAATGCAGTCAGAGACCTGTATATTCCATGTATTGGGCGCCATTTGTCTTCTAAAAAATACCGAATCTTTTAATTGCAGCATCAAAAAAATAAAGTGTTATGGTAACATTGATGATGTATTTTTCAATAAAAAAAGTTGACTAACATATGAATTACAAGTAGATTTACAGTTCCCTTTGAATCATGCTGCGGCCGTTTGAAGACGGGCATCACAAATACGAAAACTAAACCATTAAAATGTGCTGGATAAAAGTAAACCTTGCACTTTCCTGGTGACGCCAACAAAATACAAACAATGCAATAGTAGGGTTGAACAGAACAGGCTACGTATAACCGTTTGTATTTTATAAATGACATGAAACGTGGCTGAACGTTTGGCAAAAACAAACCACAATCAAACATTTTGTAAACTAGGCCTCTCGTGGAGGTAAGTTCATGAGTAAAATGCTGGAAATATCATTCTTAGGCCATGTGTGGTTCAATGTCCGTCCTCAGGCGGAGAGCTGGCATCAAAAAATATAAACACAATATCATATACAGTATCTTCCGCTTCTGTTGGAACTCGTGGGTAAAAGCATGGTATGTTATCCTGTGGCCAGAGAAGATGCAAGATGCTCATGGACATTCATTTAGGACTTGATCCCAGGTAAGAAGTGTCCTTTCAGTTTCAATGAGGACGAATACCTTTAAATACAGTTAAAAATCTGACGGTGCTTGAATAAACCATAAGTGCCTGTACAACATGTCTCCATCAACATAAGATACTGGCTATAGGGTTTTCCGTTTCGTCTGCTTCGTCTTGGGTTTCTCTCACCGGCTCCAGATGTTTTAGTGAGTCGTCTTCTTGGGGGATTTTCCAAATTTAGCATCCAATCCCAGACCTGACGAGAGAAAATGAAAGAGTTCTTTACGTAACAAAGGAAAACCTCGGCAAGGGAGGAAACATTACCTTTCATTTTGGAATTTTAAGCAATAAAATATGTAAAAAAAAACAAAACAAAAAAACGGTC
>JAPTYQ010000029.1:26861559-26871735 GCA_029814465.1 Ostorhinchus cyanosoma
AATTCTTTGCAGATTCAATTTTAAATTTGTACTAAATATTTCCAATATTTTCTGATTTTTTATTTTATACCAAAATTTTTCAATATTTTTTGCAGCTTTTATTTTTATTTTGTACTTTTCTTATATTTTTTGTATTTTGTACAATGTTTTTAAAATCATTTTACAGTTTTAAAAACAAAATCTTTTCAATAATTTGATGAAGATTTTATTATTTTGTACTTTTTTTTTTCCATCTTTTTTTTTTTTCCAGATTTTTTGTATTTTGTACAAGATTTTGAACAGAAAAATAAATTCTGACAATTTGAAATCTGTATTCTTGAAGGCTGAAATGTCACTCAGACTCTTCATATGCATCATTGTGGTAATATATGGGAGAACGCTCTTTTTTGAGACTGTATAAAAAAATCATCTTCGTGGCACACTGGAGCAACATGGTTTGAACCGACTTTAACTCATGTTCATAGACAATGACTTCCTGAAGACCACTGACTTCCATCCAATAATAATTACTGAGTAGTTGTCGTACGGGGCCCCAGGACACTGCTTCGCCCAGAGGCCCATAATACTGTTAATACGGCCCTGAGAGCAGAGAGAGAGCAGTGAAAAGACCTCTAAAGGCCACTATGCACTGAATCACAGCTGACAGGATAAGATGGAGTGGGTGACATTTGGGTCTGGCGGCCAGAATTTGAACCTGTCCGTTTGATTCAAGCGAATGTCGTCAAGTAATCGAAGGAAACTGCAAATTCACCGACAATAAGCAGAGGGTTGTTTGGTTGGGACGGCAGCTGCCTGACATCATTCTGAAACTTGATATGATCCCCGTCTCTCCTGTGACACAGACGGCGACATTCCACCCGAGTCAAACGTCAGTGAAATGAAGTCAAGGCTGAGCTCAGTTTTTCATTCACACTTTCCAGAAACACATGATTTGGTAAAAATGTGAAAGTACATGGATAAAGTTAACTGTAAACATGTAATAAAGGTGTAATGCAATTCAAGTACAACAACAGTCCTGTTTCTAAATGGGGGTTTGAGGAAGCAGATCGGACCTATTTCAACACAAACAGCTGTTAACTTTTTTTTTAATGCAGCTTAATTTACAACATGCAAAAAATCTGAATGAGGATAAAATCATTGTGTAGTTTGATAAGGATTTGGCTTCTTAAAAGGATATTTTCAACTAAGCCACAAATACATTTTAGTCAGAAATCTTCAAACAGCAAAACAACAAAAAATGAAAGAAAACACAAAAATACATCTTATGCAGAGGTATGAAGTATAACCATGTTCATTACATTTAATTAACTTAGAGACCAGATCAGAGAATGGAGATTCACTATGTTTGATAAAAAGAAATGAAGGAGAACACATCAAATAAAAGACCCTGATTTAATGTCTATGGCCTGACATTGAATGGAAATAACAATAAGAAGTTTAGTCATGGTGCATTTCTCAAACTAAGTATGTCAACTATTTTATAGACTTTTGAAATGATTGTTTTATAGTATACACACAGCACTTTTTACATATTGAGAACCCTAACTGGATTTAGTTTTTTATACTGTGTTTGAGAGTCATGCAACTACGGAAGAGGGTTAGGGACACTGGGGAAAAAATTAAGGTCCAATACATTTTAAAATTATTATTTTTGAGGAAAAAAGTCAGAATACTGAGTTTTTTTTCTCAGAATAACAATAAAATACATATATTGGACCTTGCTTTTCCCCAGTAACCCTAATCCTCTTCCATATGCAACAAAATTTGATTCTAGTGCACAATTATTTTACATGAATCCCAGAGTGACAATAAAATGATTTATCTATTTATGGATGTTCAGAGAAAAAAAAGTAGAACATTAACGCTGATTAAAAGAGGAGTAGAATGGAATAAAATAATACAATTTAAGATGTTTTAGGACTCACTCAGACCTCAACAGAGCTTTTTGCCTGCACTAACTTCATCCATTGTCGGTACATTTTTAGTGCATCAGGTACACTGAAGGGAAATGGAGCTGAAATCTGCTTATGTTCATTATTTTTGTCAGCTGTGAAGGGTTTAAAGCAGTTGTAACTGGATCTTATTTTCCAGGGGACTGTTCTGTGTGACTCCTGCAGACCCAGGCTGGTGCTTCAGCTCTACTCACATGGTTTCCTGCAGGATTCCGTAGTAAAAGTAACAGACAAAGACTCCGATGAAGCAGAAGATGAACCGTATCCGCATATTGTCCAACAGAGATGCGGGCTTCCCCGCTCCTTTCCCCGTAGCCATGCCGTCCTCCACCAGCCCCGGAATGCTCACCGACACCGCTCCGCTCCCCGCGACCCTCACGCCGACGTCTCGCTCCACTATAGCCGCTGTCACGAGCCCGGAAATGGTGCTCGCGTGTTCCCGTTAGCTGTGGACGGAAGGTTTGGATGATAAATACGGACCGGCGCTTTTCCGCACGGACTCGGTTTGTCTAATTGAATTTTCAGCAGCTGCACAGTCACGAATCATCTCATTATTGGTTTTTTGTGTCGCTGCGGTTAATAATTCCCCCGAAAACGGCTGCTACATCCAATCCAACCTATTCCCTCCTGAATATGGACTGTAATTACAATGTAAAAGGAGTGTTTTCATTTACGGGCTAAATTTAGAGAAATTAAGCGCCACCGTCATATAAATGTAAAGGTTAAAGGACCATAAAGGTATCAATATTAAAGCCTGAACAAGTATTTTTTTTCTAAATCACAGCTCGAAAAACATTGTCACGACTACACACGTATAGAAATATTAATCTAATGCCGAACACAGTTTTCTAAACGCCAAATATTCTTTCTTGATTTATTTTTTGCTAGCTTTATTCTTCTGGCAGTTCTACGGGCTACTATTAAAAACTAAAAGGTCCTTTTCGGTAAATGTCGCGCCGCCTTTTGTCGTCCAAGGATGTGGATTAATTTGATTGGTCCATGTAAGGCTAAAACAACCAATCACGAGCGGAATTTAGACAGAAAGGCGGTGCTTAGGTTTAAAAACCAAATATCCACGTGTCATCTCACAGGAACAACAATAGCAACGCAAACCGCAGGAATGGTAATAATTACAGAGGGTATTTTAGACCCTAGAAAACGGGAGAAAATGTTTCTTCACAAAAACAAATCAAAATAGAACATTTGGAGCTTAATCACACCGTAAAAGAAGGAAAAAACATATATATATATAGTAGCTGAAAACAAATGCAAGCTTTTAATCAGAAAATGTTTTTTTATGCGTTACTGTTTTAATCAGTGCTGTAAAGACAGTGTTTTATCCATATTAACAATATCAACCAAATATAGACAGTTCAACATATCAACTGTCATATCAAAACAAATAATAACCAGAGACCAAATAGTCACTTAAATGAACAAAAAGAACAATTTGGTACGAACAATGGCCGCTGTGGGCAAATAAAGCTACTTAAACATCAGTTTATAGCCAAGTATAAACAGAAAGATGATTTTTTTTTATATGTGAATACAAAAACAGAAGCTTCATCATTCTTTACAGATACAAAAATATAGTTTTCCTGGAAATGCATAAAGAAAAAGTACCATATCATCGAATGCAGGCTGACCAAGCAGTATTTCTCCTTAGTCAAACAGAACTTATGACATTTGAGGAACAAGTCCTTTATATTTTTCATTTAGTAACTCCCACAACTTAAAATGAAAGGATATCTAAATGCTTTACTAGCATGTAATGGACAGGAAACACAGTAATACTCATGTCAGTGTGTGTTTTAAGAGGCTTTTTAAGAGTCACTCATTCCTGCTTTACCAAACTGAAAACTGAGTCCAGTCGTCATTGCAGATGTGAACTTGAACTGCCTTTCAGAGGTAACACTGGTCAAATGTAAGTGCTGATGAAGGTTTTATCAGCTCAGTCCAAGCAGGTGGAAAAAACAACAATAAAACAGCCGAAGCTGCATTCAACAAAACCAGCTTTAAGTCTGGCAACACATTGTTCAGCAGTGATCGGACACTGAGGCGTCCTCCGTCACCCTGTTCATCAACAGTTCGTCCTGGTCCAGACGACTCTCTGGACAGTGTGATTAAGTCCTGACAGGCTCCGCCCACCACTCGCCCACTTCACTGCATGCCCAGGTGCCTTGTGGGAGAGGCCTGGCCTGTGCAGCCGGTGACGGGAGACACTGACAGGCCCCGGAAAAGGAGGTCCATGGAGGGCAGGAGGGGCTTCAGGAGGCTGACAGGGCAGAACGCAGAGCCTCCGTGGGGGGTGAAGTTGACTTTATTGGGGTCAGGGCAGGAAGGCATGAGGAGGGGCTCGTCCTGACAGGAAGACCTGAAGTCAAACAGAGACACTGAAGTGAACCGGGGGGTTGGACGGACCGTTAACCATCAGCTATTAAACAGACGTAAACAACAAACGCTTTCTGAATAGTCTGTGTGCTGCTGCTGCTGACAAACAATTGTGTGGAACTGGAGAAATGTTTGTTGTGCAAATGTCGTGACGTAACTAGTTATAAAATGTTACAAATGAAGAAGGAATTCAAACAGGTTGGAGAAATCCACTGGATTTATGCCCAAATGAATCTAAAGATAGCTTTGCAGCAGCTGGAGGGTTCAAATTCTATTAGGGTCCAAATACACAAAGAAATGAAGCACAGATGAAGAACAGTGGAGTTCCACTCAGATGAGCCTTTAAATTAAACATCTGATCACGTTCACACTCTGGTGTTAAAGTACGTTTGTATCCACAGATGCCCTGGGGCTGGCTGATGGCCCCTCCCACCACCAGCGAACATGATCGAACGAACCATGATCATTCAAATATTACACCAGGAAACTAAACTTAATCAAAATCAGGCCAAAATAGTTTAAGGATCCAAAAAAGAACAAGAGTGAAAGTGTGATTATTGAAAAAGGTGCCCGTTAATATTCTAATAGTAAGAAACTGGACTAATGCCAGACTGTGGCGCTGGCTGATAAGACTGACAGGAGCGTCTGCTGATGTGCGTCCATTTTCTTGTTCTACATGAGTTAGTTCCAGTTGTCGTTCCCTGTGTGTGATCTTTGGATGGTACACTGATGTTCAAACTCATGCTTACATGGCCTCCTCACACACTCGCACTAGTTCGCAGCCCTCTGGAGGTTCACGCTGGAAGGAGTAGGTTTTGTTGGGTCGAGGGGCGGGGGAGCAGGGCTGGAGCAGAGGAGGCTCGAGTGCAAAGGAAGGAAGAGCAGTGGACGGAGAAGAGCACAGAGCGTCACAGTCCACGGCTTCTGGACCAAAGACAGAGGACATGAACACACACACACACACACACACACACACACACTGAGCATGTTCAACAGCCCTGGAGAATCATGGGAATTATCCTCTGTTCTGCAATAACCATGGAACATTTATACAATATCTATTAAAAATCTAAATGCACTATTTTATATAGACCTGAGTTCATAGATGTACTGTTTTCATATATATACACACACACACACACTGTCTATGTCTATTCATATTTTATGTCTATTTTTATTGTACTTTGTTCTATTCTTATTTTACTTTTGTAAAACTTTATATTTTATTTTCTTATCTTATTTGTCGTTTTTGTAATTTTAAGTTCACACTTTTTATTTTCAGAAGAATAAATGTTTTATTCATATTGTTGCGTTGACTGGAGTAGCACAATGACAGTAAAGGCTGTTCTATTCTATTCTATTCTATTCTATTCTATTCTATTCTATTCTATTCTATCTCACCTGGTTCTCCCATGGGGCAGGGGGACTGGGTCGGGGACAGTAGACCTGGGTTTAGGGGACCAGGGGAGTGTGACGGGGACAGCAGTGACGGATCTAGAGGACAGGGGGACTGGGACGGGGACTGGGACGGGGACAGGAGGGACGGGTCCAAAGGTCCAGGAGACGGGTCGCTTTGAGAACCACTGCTGCACCTCTGGGCCGGGACCGGAGCCCGGTGTCCGTCTGGGATGTCCAGGATCTGGACCAGGGAAGGACACAAGGACATGGACAGGAGTTCATGACAAGGATGTAAATGAAGATGAGTTTTTAAAAGTCATTCTAAGTATTTTAAGGGTCTGTATGTTTGTATTTTATACTTTCAAATATTAAAAGTTACCAGAAATATCATCAGTGTTTAGGATAAAAACATACTGTTAATAGTGGGTTGATTCATATTTTATGTGTATTTGTATTTTATTCTACTTTATTTCTATTCTTCTTTTACTTTTTGTTAAATTTCATACTCTATTTTCTCAAATAATGGACTGAAAATGTAAACCAGGGTTTTTCGATTTATCGCATTTCTGAAGTGCATGTAAACGCGTCACATCTGATTACGGTAATTCTTGGATTAGTCCCAGTTATGGGATGTTTCTGGTCATGTAAACGGGCTCAGTGTTTTGTGCTCTAACCTCGTGCTGGTCGTCAGGTTTCTCAGATACAAACACCTCTTCCAGCTCCAGATTCAAGCCTTCGACGCTCCGACGAAGCCGAGGAGCGAGTCTGTTCAGAGGCATCAGCGGCAGCGTCTGGATTCAATCACAAATACAGGAAGACGTTAACCACAGACAGAACAGAGGGAGTCTTCAGGGGTCCGAGGGTTCATTTGTCTAAGGCAGGGGTCACCAGTCCTGGTCCTGGATATCCTGCAGATTTTAGACCTATGCCTCTTCCAACACAAGTGATGGACACAAATGATCAGCCTATCATCACGCTGTGCAGAAGACTGAGATCCACCATCAGCTGGACTGGAAGAGGAAACATCTAAAACAGAACAGATACCAGGACCAGGAGTGGGGAGCACTGGCCTCAGGACAACGGACAATACGTAACTGTACACTGTAGAAAAAAGGAGGAAAACCTAAAGAGTCCCTCAACAAAATAAAAAATAATCCCCTCAAAATTCAAAGTAATCACTGTCACAGAACCAACACCTGTCATGATGGAGTTGTGCTCGAGGATATAAAAAAAGTCCGATTACTGTAAGGATTCTGGAATGAGTCTGAAAAAAGGCCCAATATACGATCCAAGTGCAGGAGAACGTGGAAGCAGGTTTCAGATTTTTTCCAGTTTTAAGGACAAAAGGTCATTAACAACAGATTTGATCCAGTTTTACCGAAACATGGACACATTTAATGTTTTCTATTAGTTTTACTCTTGTTTGTTTGTTTTCTACTGTGTGTTGTTTAAGAGGCGTTCATTTAGAGGAGAAAAAATCCAATGGTGTTAAATATAGAATAGAATAGAATAGAATAGAATAGAATAGAATAGAATAGAATAGAATAGAATAGAATAGAATAGAATAGAAATACCAATCCGATTAAGTCCTTTTTGTAACATTTCAAAGTAGATCTTTAAATATAAACACTCCTCTCTTCTTTTTCTTCACTTTATACTTTCTTGATCCCAAACTGGTCAATTCTAGTGCAACAGCAGCTGCACGACAAACGGTAAAAATCGAATATAAGAATGAAAATAGAATACAAGAGCAAACACACGATACAAAAAAATAAATACAATACAATTAATTATCGTTAGAAAATCTGGACAAAGTGAATGTTTTCAATAAGACGGAGGTGGATACGTATGAATACAGACACAGAGGGCGTATGTTTATGAGCAGGTTTAAATGTCAGGCTGTTTTCACCTGTTGTTTGTTTCAGTTTCAGTGTTTCTTTGTGTTTAACCCTGTCACGTAACATCTGTACAGTAAAAAAATACTTCAATCCTTCCAATATGGGAACGGCTCGAAGGTTCCAAACTCTCAAACCTCTCATGGCCCCAGTCGTCTTAAAGTGGAGGTTGAACAGGATGTAAGTGACTTAAAACCCAAACAGAAGCGTCGCTGTGTTACCTGAGTGATGCCAGCTGCGTGACCTGCCGGCAGCGGGGGATGGGGGAGCTCGTACCCCGACGGCGGAGGGGCGTGACGGGAGCGTTTCTGCAGCTGATGCCTGAGTTTGGCCACCTGGGGGCAGAGTGGAGACACACAGGAAGGAGTGAGGATTCACTGAGAAAAAGGAGGGGTTACCCACAATGCCTTTAGAGCAGCAAGGGGGGGTGGGGGGCTCAGACAGAGGGGTCACATTCAGACCAAAATGATCTGAAGTGGATCAGACTAGTAAAAGAATGACTTAATAACACAGAAATAATAACAACTCCAAAGATTTCTGTTTGTTTTAGAGCAGGGCTGTCCAACTCCTTTTAGTTCAGGTTCCACATTCAGCTCCATTTGAGCTAAAAACTCAAACAATAACATAATAACACATAAATAATGTCACCTCCAAACTTTTCTCTATATTTTAGAGTGAAAAAATTTAAACTAAACTAAAATGTTTCCATCGACAAACTATCCTTTTAAACAATGTCAACCACATGAACAAACTGAAAGAATGAGCATAATTTTAACAATATTATGCTTCCGTTTATCATTTTCCACATGTTCATTATAATGCACAGATCGAAGTGGATCTACAAATACACAAAACATGTAATATCGGGCAGAATATTGTTAAAATTGCACTTACTTCTCTTAAAACATTTCAGGTCCTTCATATTTGTTCAGATTATTCTAACTTTTTGGCGAACTTATACTTTGTTTTAATGTGAATACTTTATAGATCTGAACATTGGGGTAAATTCTAAAATAAAGTGCAGGGAATTCCGAAAAACAGAAAACATACACATGTGAAACATAAAATACAAAGAGAAGAGAGAAAAATCTGATATTTATACACGTATTTATAGAAATGGATGTAAATCTAAGTGTTACATACATATTTAAGTATAAGAATAAGTGCAGTGTTTCCAATATTCTGCCTGAGTTTATCACGTCCACATGTGGGTTCCTTCGCACAGTGGATCTACAAACACACTGACATGAGCGGCTGCTGGAATACTGGCCTCTCGGAGGTGTTCTGCGCTTCCCCATGACGCTGATCTCTTATGTCCACTGGCATGTCTCCGTCCTCTGGTCTCCTCTGCCCAGGAACTCGGAGTCTAAAAAAAAACACAGAACAGTGTGAGGAACAAACACAACCCAAACCTGGAACGCTGAACTTCTACCCAAGGACTAGTTTAAAGGATTTGACTTTATTTTTCATGTATTCGATGCCATTTTATTCGACTACACCTCAAAAGGGAAATGTTTTAGTTTAGTTTCTCGACTTCTTCACGCAGCTTTTGGTTCCTTCTGTAGTTTTTCATGCTCTTTCTGTTCGATGAAAACAGACTTTAAGTGTCGACATAAATGTGTGTATGACTCTCCTTTTTCCCTGGAGTCTGTGTTTTCCGTCCTCAGGTTTTCCCTGGATCATCTGGGGACCTGCTCTGTGCTCCTGCGCCTCCTCCTGTCTGTCCTCCTCTTCTTCTCTCCTGCCTCCATTGATTGATTGACTGATTAGTTGTTGGTTTTTTATTGGAGTTTAAGATGATTTTTTCAGATATGTGGCTCTCACAGGACAAAGCTGCTATAAACATGATGATCTTGACTGGGTTCAGGACCCACTATCACCCCTCAATGGAGTGATATGTAGTTCCTGAACGATTCATTCAAACAGAACAAATCTTTTGAGTGAACGAAGTGACTCGAATCACCACATGAACTGATTCGATCCTCTCTCTTTTCAGTTACTTGAGTGAGCAGGAGCGTGCCAGACAGAAGTGGAACTGCCATGACGCCATGCCTTCTGTGTGTGTGTCCGTAACAGAGTGATTCACGACACACTGGGTGAATGAACTGCTCACTCACTGACTCGCGAATCTGCACAGGAAGAGCTGAGTGAGTCTGTCGGGGCAGGGGAGCGATTCACCACACGTTGAATGAACAAACTACCAGTTAGCGAACTGACTCACGTTAGTGCTGTGAATCACTCACTGATTCAGGAACCTGCACAGAGAACTGGTTCATGACACAGTAGCGAACGGATCACTCACTCAGCCCAATTTGCTGAGTGAACCAGTTAAATATTATACCAAAGGACAGGACACATAAAACATCCTGACTTATAAACAAGACCCAAAAAGGGGTTTGGGATCCACTTTTGAGAATCACTGGATTAAACCATCAACAGTTTATGATGATGTAATAGATCAAATGAGCAGAAATATGCACAGCACTCAAATGCAAATATACACATTTGACCATTTTACTGCATATTGACTTCTTTAGTTT
>JAPTYQ010000029.1:26891599-26903694 GCA_029814465.1 Ostorhinchus cyanosoma
ATTTGTGTTTGTAACGACAGTCCCGTTCACTCGTGTCGGTCTTTCCGGGGCCTATATGTTACCTGCTGTTTTACCTTTGAAGCGGTGGCTGAGGATGTGCTCTAAAATGGCAGCGAAGTTAATGAATTCCTCTGATGAGTCATCTATGGGTTCTGCCGTGTACTTTTCCAGGAGAGTCTTCACAGAGAATCTGAAACACAACAGCCACAAACGTTTATGTGCAGGAGTGAAGCGTCAGGTTTACTTTGGAGTTCATCCCGTTTATCAGACAGCGTTAGTTCCTTTTACAGTTTTTTAGCCACGTCGTCTTCTGTAAAAAGCACATAGCATAGAATAGAATAGCATAGAATAGAACAGAGCAGAATAAAACAGCATAGTATAGCACAGAATAGCATAGAATAGAAGAGTAGAGCATGGCATAGCATTGAATAGCATAGCGTAGCATAGCATAGCATACGATACCCTAGCCTAGCCTAGCATTGAATAACATAGAATCAAGCAGAATAAAATAGCATAGAATAGAATAGAATAGAATAGCACAGAATAGAATAGAATAGAATAGAATAGAATAGAATAGAATAGAATAGAATAGAATAGAATAGAATAGAATAGAATAGGAGGTTATTGTCACTGTCACAGGAACAATGAAAACCACTTTAGCAGTTCTGTTTCTTTTTAGCAGCAAAAAAGTAGCGAAAAAAGACTGAAATCTCACACAAACTGCACCAAAACATATTGACAATATATGAAACTGGAAAAAAATACTAAAATATACAAAACGCCAGCTCTATAATATAGATGGAAGATACATGTTCAACATATAATGTATATATTATAGGATAATATACAAGGTAAAATTGAAAACGAGGCGCATGATTTGTGATTATTGCACAATATTTAGGATTTTGAACATTTCAAATCATCAAAAGGTGTTTTATTGTTTCCTCTTTTTTAAGTTAAAGAAAGACCAGTAAAATAATAACATAATAACCTTTAAATTATAACAATCACAAATGGTTCTCTTTAAGTGTAAAAAAAGTAAAATTACATGAAAATGTTTACATGAACAAACTGTCCTTTTAGAAAAAATATGAACCTGAAATGTGCAATTTAACCGATATATTCTGTGTTCTTAAATGTTTTGTGGGATCTGTGGTTTTTAATGAACATGTGTAAATGATGAACAGAAGCTCTACAGAGAAAACCTCCTGTCCACAATCCAGGTTTGAATGTATTATTATTTTTATTCTATTGTTTTATTTGGTATTGGTTTCTTGTTTTTAATTGTACAACAGATTTTTGTCTTTTTAATCTATTCTTGTATTTTATTCTTTTATTTTGCTTTAGATTTATTCTTCTGTACAGCACTAGGGTCCACTGTGATTGGTTTAAAGTGTGTAATTGTTCATCTTCCCCCTGTAAGTTGCTTTGGAAACAACTGTCTGCCAAATGCAGAAATAGAAACTGAAATAGAAACAGCATTTGTCAAACAGTTTTTTTCTGATATTTCAGGTTGTTCATGTTATTCAGATTTGTCATTAAACTTTGTAGCTGTAAACCTTTTCATGATGAAGCGTAACTGTCCTTTTTTCCCTGTTTTTATTTTACTGGTCCGGTCCACTTCAGCTCATACTGGACTGAAGGTGGAACCTGAACTTAAATGAGTCCGACTGCCCTGGATTGGACCTTCTTTAATTTCCTGATGATACTTAGATGCTTCTTTACGGCTTTAAATGCAGATGTCTGACTTGTATGTGAGTATTTCCTCACTGTGCAGTCAGTCCTTCTATTTAAGGATGGGACTCGTTGGGTTGGAGTTGTTCAGCTTCAGAACTGCAGCCGTGTACTGTAGCAGCGCAGACAAACGTACTACTGTATTTGAACCCGGCAACAATGGCGGGAGGAGGGTTTTTTCTTTTTTTGGGAACCACGCCATCTTATCATACTGAGGTCACCCCAATTGTCTTGTGTACTGCACAATGTACCCCTTCAGGGCTTTGGCAGTGTTATCATGAAAACAATACAATTACTCCCTGTCTTTTCAGCCCTTGTGCATGCCGGGCTTCCAGAACCTTTTGGGTCTCGTCTCTCTGAGGGACCGGTAGCATGAAAGACTGATCATATAACCCCCTCCCCCTCTTCTATACATTGTGGTCTGATCTATTTAGGGCAGCCGCTGCCACACATTTAGTTTGGCTTTTGACCTCGCAGGCTAAACAGAGGGATAACTATGCAGCGTGCATGCTAGGCGCCAGCATCCAGGCACAGGCTCGGGCTGACAGCCGCCGCCGCGATGGGCAACACTAGTATCACCGAGGGCAAGACTGCCGTGGCAGTGGGAAGCACTTCAATAGCCAGGGGAAAAACCACCGTCTCCTTAGGCAACTCCTCCATCTTCAGGGGAGTGACCACCACCTCCATGGGAGACTCCACCATTGAAAGGCAAAAGACGACCGTGGCTCTGGGACGGGCCAGCTTCAGCCGGGGAACCACCACCACCTCGTTCCGCAAAGCTTTAACGGGCAAGCGCAGGAACACCTAGATGGAAAGGACCCCCGAGACACCCAAAGCAGCCAAGCAGTCCAAAAAAGACTCTAACAATGAGTGGAAAACCACATTCTCATCAAGTAAGACCTCTTTCACCAAAGGCAGGGTTTCGATCCTGAGGACTAAGTACGCCATCTCCTGGGGCAAATACTCGATCTCCTGGAGCAGAACCACGGTAACTTTGGGCAACACCGGCTTAGCGGTGGGCACCACCTCCGTCACACGAGGGGAGACCACCAGCTCTCTCACCACTCTGACCTTCACCCATGGGACCAAGTCTGTGTCTGTGGTCAAAACCACCCTCATCAGGGGCAAAGAAAAACACAGCAACATCTACTGGAATTTCCACACTTGAATTCTTGAAAACACACACTCAGAAACCCAGAGGATATCTGTCTCTGGTCAGTTTTAGCAGGTCAGTAGTGAAACCAAAATGAGCTGCTATGTTTGTAATCGCTGTGTGACGACAGATTTTACAAGAAAGTGCTAAGTGAGGTGTGGGTCTAATGGGTTCGCAATCAAGAGTGAGATTTTGTAAAGCCATGCTGAGTGTGTTATGCAAATGTGACAGTGATGAGATAATACTTTATGGTGTGTCGACTTGTTAGGGAGGGGACGTGAGAAAGAAACAGCTGGGTGTGATGGGTATGGAGACACAGGAGACACAGTTCTCCTCTAGAACGTGCACGGACTGTCTTCAACATCTTTGATATGGATATGGAATTGTTGCATGCATGCAGTAATATGGGTGGATATTCTGAAGTCTGCATTTTCATAACGTCTCTGCCTCCATTCTGTGTTGAACAACAGACCCAGTTCTGAACTAGATGACTGTAAATGAATGATGTAACCGTGCTTATAAAAGTAACATGTCTAAACACTGCTTGGCTGATTGTTTTTATGTGCAGATCTGCCTTTCTATGTCTTACTCTCAGCTCTAAATGCAATAAAGAGAAGAAAACACAGACTCAACAATGCAACAAATGGATAATAAATGAACCACACCCTTGATTCAGAAGGAGTGAGATGACAGGAACATAAGAGCTGCAGATACACGAGGAGAGCACGGACACATCCTGACTTTCTCGGCTCAAATCTGACATGAATGTGGCTTCACATATGGTCCATACAGTTGTACACAGAGGCTATGTCTTACAATCAGAGGCTATAGGGAACAATGGCTCAGAAGAAAGTGATGTCACCGCAGATTGTCCCCTTTTCAACAATGTGTCCTTCAACCGTCCGGTGTCGTCGTGGCGATGGGACAATCGTTCCACTGTCCCCGTCCCCCCAGAGAGGCTGTGGCCACCTACGGCTGCCTCTGTCCATTCACAGGGACACATGGGTGGTATGTGGCCTTCCAAAGCCCACGTCTACCAGCTCAACGAAGGCATTATGCGACACGGGGGTCGCGCTATCCACGCTTAGCATTCTGGTCTGCTCTGGATTGTAGCTGATGTTACTATTACCCGCGGAGGCTTGCAGAGCAGGGCGTGCTGCATGAGTGTGCGATGCTTCGCTTCGAGTGAGCCCCGAACCCCGCCGTCGAATCTGGGTCAGCTAGACGAGCTTCTCCCCAATGGGCAACACCAGCTTCACCGAGGGGAAGACGGCCTTAACCCTGGGCAACACCACCATCAAGAGGGGGAAGACCAAGCTTGCCATGGGGAACTCCTCCATCACCAGAGGAAGGAGCACCACGTCTCTGGGCTCCTCCACCATCACCAGCGGGAAGACCAAGATCGCCCTGGGCGGCGCCTCCTTCAGCCGAGGCACCACCACCACCTCGTTTCGGAAAGCCATCTTCCCCAAACGCAAGACTCTCTAGATGAGGAAAGACCTCATGGTGGGGTGGGGGGACCGGGACAAAATGTCAGAAGGAAACAGCCCGAGCACAGAGAACATACCACCGCAGCCTCTGCACACGGTCTCTTCCAACTCACAACAAAAACTGGATTAACTTTACTTTGGGAGCTTTGACTTTTTCTGTCATGCCGGAATTATCAAGGAAACAGGTCAGTGGTGTCTAAAATGTGTCTGGTAATGTTTTCGAGCTGAGATAATAGGCCGTCACGGGGTTTTACTTTCACCAAAACCCACAAACTCTCCAGTACCTGCAGTTCAAGTCCGCTCATAAACACAAGCACCGTGCGATGACGCAGGAATGTATTTTCACAGCTAAGCCAAATCTGAGATCAGTAAGCAGCCCTGAAATCCCAGCTCCAAATTATTTATTCTGAAAACATTCTCAAAACACTGCAAATGCTAATGTTTTCACCTGGGGTTTGAACAGTGGGACATCCTCCTTTAAAAATAAGGCTAAAATGGTTTGAATAGTATTCTCTAACACTGGTAAATGACACTCGACAAGAATGTAGTTCTTGTTGTTCTTTTCATGCTCCACAAAAGATGATATTCTTTAAACAAGAAAACCTTACAACTTAACGATCACAGTGTTATTGCTCCAAACATTAGAGTAAAGTGTTATTACAGCTCATCAGTAGGTAATGTTCCGTGTCTGCTGGGATTTAAAGCACTATTCAGTCTGAAAAGGACTTTACAGAGTGTTGTAAAACACAGAATAAGGTCAATTTCACTCATTTTCAGGTAGAAATGGAAGCAGCAGATTTCCTCCAAAATAAAAAGCTGCAGGCATCTGAAGTGTTTTAGCTTTTACACTGGAAAAAACATGAAAATGATCTTGGTCAGATTTTCCAGATCTATTGTCTATAAATCAGTTTTTATATCTGACTGAAAAGTTCCTCTTTAGGTGATTCTGTCTGATTTTAAGTGTGATGAGATATTTGGACTAGAAATAAGACAAATACACTTGGTCAGATTTAGTTTTTTTCCAGTGTAGGTGTATTAAGCAAAAATGATTTGATCATAATAATGACTATTTTAAGACAGTGTGGAAATAATAACCCGTCTCGTTGCCCTTCCTGTTCTTGTCTTAGCTCTTTAAGTCCAATCCTCACACCTTTTTATGCTAATGTTAGCTGACTTACTAGCTTAGCCTGTGTTTGTTATGTCTGTTGTGGCCTTTTTAAGTAAAGGGACATGAACTCTGCTTTGTGATTAACACATGTCATGTACTTCAGGGCTGGATGCTAATGATACAGTGACTGTCACACACTCAAAGGGCAGAGATGTGGGAAATCTGATTCTCTGTGGGTGCAGAAATGCCCCCCTAAAAAACAAGTGAAAAAAAAGCATTAATGCAAGATATTTTTGCTTGAATTAAAAAAAAAAAAAAATCTGCAAAGGGAACAAGTAAAAGTGATCTTAGTCAGATTTGTTGAGATCAGATTTTCCAGATCTATGGTCTATAGATCAGTTCTTCTATCTGACTGAACAGTTTCTGTCTGATTTTAAGTGTGATCAGATTTTTGGACTGAAATCAGACAAACACACTTGGTCAGATTTGTTTTTTTGCAGTGTCGGTGCA
Source organism: Ostorhinchus cyanosoma (assembly GCA_029814465.1). NCBI lineage: Eukaryota > Metazoa > Chordata > Actinopteri > Kurtiformes > Apogonidae > Ostorhinchus > Ostorhinchus cyanosoma. The sequence goes on from JAPTYQ010000029.1 coordinate 26,897,595, forward strand.
TCCTGCTCATTTGACAGATTCTAAATGATGCAGCGGTGGATGAAAGGACGCCCGGCCCTCGGACGTGGACCAGTGCCGTCCCTTCAGTCCTGTGTGGGAACCTCAGATTAAGCTACCGACCTGTGTTTGTTTGTTGTGATAGCTCTGAAAATCATAAGAGGAATTTCTAGCCTTGCGAGGCGTCGCGGCAGCAGCTGATTGTAAATGAGCTGAAGTGCTTTGATGTGAAGGGGAATCGCTGGCGTGCCTCGAATGCAAATGGATGGAGTGAAATAGCAACATGCTCTTGGTACGATTTGACACTGAAAAACAACTGCAGGGGCTTTCTGACAAGCTTCTTTTGTGCCCCCTCTCTCACTCGGCCTGGATCTGGGCCAAGCCCACCCTCATCTCTCTTTAAATGCCCTTTGTTCTCCTCTGTCACCCCTCTACTGTACTTACACCACTGTTTGATCCACGGCACCACCCGGGGTCGACCACAACTGCGTTTATCAGCAGCTAACGTTCCGCTACTTCAGGGTTTTTTGTTTTTGTTTCATCCCCTCGTAAACTTTCTCCCTGACTCCTTTCTCTTTCTCTCTCTTCCTGTTTCTGTCTCCTTAGTCTTGGCATAACCATCAGGATCAGATGACACAGGCGGACTCCTCACTGGCTGCAGAATTGTGTAACGCCAGCCAGTGGTGTGTTTATCATCCCGGCCTGTCGGGGGAGACGTCCTGTCCTGTACTGGACCAGCACAAACAGCCAGGAGAAAGAATGCATTGTGCTCTGATTAAAAATTACATAAGGATGATAATTAGGCTGAAAGTGTAAAAATCTAACAGCACGGTGCGCCTCTCTCTTACCCACCTCCCCTGTGGGAAAACTAAAAGTATCCAGACTAAGTGTTTCGTGGTCAGAGGAGGTGTGGAGGGGTCGGCGAGCAAGACGGACAGCGAAGGCGCCGGGCTGAGAAGCAACGAGAGGGAAATCAGATGTTAGAACCTGGTGGGGGAGGGGCTAAAATGGAAAATAACGCAATGATTGGCGGTGAGAGAGCAGGCGATGGGATGTGCAAGACAAACCTGACGCACCTAATGCTGTAGAAACTCAGAAAAGGTTTAGATATTTCAAATCAGTAGTGGAAGGTAGAACGGAATGATGCAAGACACGCCCATTTGCAGAGGCAGGTCACGGATGGGAATATGCCATGTTAGCATTTGCCACAGGGAGGAACATTTGATCAGTTCCTCTCATGCCACGCCCTGGAGAAGCTAAAACATCCACCGAGACGCAGCGCATCCCCCGTCCTCCCCCCATCCCTCCTTCCTTTTGTTTACAGGCATCAGCTGAAGGCATAGCGCCACGCAGCAGATCTCTCACTCATTGTATCTATTTCCTCTTCAGGTTCACCGTGTCCACGTCCACACTGCTCCTCCAGTCGCGGACGCCGCCGTAAAAGCAGCTAAACGTTAGACGCAACAGTGCAGCATGTGGCCTGTAAATGCGCCGCCTTACAAACACTGGTAATAAGTTGCAGGAAAATTCCCGCTGACTGCAGAAAAGCCTCAGCCCCGGCCGTGTAAAGATCAAACCTGTTGCTAGTGGCAACAGTGCAGAGAAAGAGTAGGACAGGGGCATCGCTGCGGAAAATATAAATATCATCCTCAAAGTCGAAGCCATTAAAATGGAAATATTGGGATTTTTGATCGCTGTCTGGGTAAATGTCACTGGAATCATGGTGATTTTTTTTTTTTTTTTACATCAAAAGCCTTTTCCACCTGAAAGCAGCAACAAGTCCACTATTATTAGTCTGTTGCTCATGTTTAACCCTTTCACCCCTGAGACATGAATCCATTTAAAGGTGCTGCTGTGAATCTGCGTCTGTTTCAGGTTCATTAAAGCTGCTGGGAGTTTGTGCTCGTGTTCCTTTAGTTTTACTGTGTGTTTTAGGTTAAAACAGGTGGAAGAACAGAAAAAGACCAAGACAGGAAGTGAAGGTTGACAGGTTTGGACTAAATAAGACATTAGAATGAACATCAATAAGAGATTTAGGATGTTGAACATCAACTGTGAACTGGAACAAAGTGAACAAACACAAGGCTTTGAATTTGGTCCCAGTAGGTTTAGTTTTGGACTCTTTTTTTTCCTAAATCAGTCCAGCTGGTTTTTCACACCTGGTCAAACTCCAAAAAGCAGATACAAAATGAACAAAAACAGCCAAAGCGATCAATAAAATGAACAAAAATGAATAAAATATTAGCAAAATTATAAATAACTTGAAAATATATGCAAAAAATGACTAAAATGAAGTACAAAAAAACAAAGATAAGCAACAGGCGTTTGAATTTTGACCCTGTAGGTTTAGCTTTGGGCTCTTTTTGGTGACACCTGGTATCAGGGTTTCTGCAGGTATCAGCAAATTTTATTTAATGTCCTTTTTGATGCCACTTTAAACACATTTAATGCCCATGTCCACCTGCAGATACACTTTTATATATAGTTTTATATACATTTTCCATCCACAGGCTTTAATCAGGTTCTGAATACTTCCTCCTCCAATCATTTCTGCTCAAACTTGCATTTTCCCATTTTTTGCATAGTTGTTAATATTCCCTCCGCTCTTTCTTCACAGCATGAACACACTCACAGCACCTTCTATTCCAAACATCTTGTGTTGGGACTTCGTGTATCGGCCATAAATAATAGTCAATTAAAGGGTTCGGCCTGTCAATCATCACACTATAGTTCAGATCAAATTTATGAAATGTTGATAGAGTCAAAATAAATCAGGAATAACAATGTTTTTTAAAATGCCATTTAAGGTATTAATTGTCACAAAGTCTATTTAATGACTTTTACTGCTTTTTAATGACCTGCAGAAACCCTGTGGTTGAACTCCATAAAGCAGTTCCATGGTCAAAACTCTGGAAAAACACAGTAAAAAACTAAACAAATAAAAGGACAACACTGCAAACAACAGTAAAAAACAAAAACCAAAAAACCAAATCCAAACACAGTCTTTTCTATCAGCACGTTTTGAAATTCGCCTTATTGAATTGTTAGGAATATTTTAAATAAATCACACATTCAGAACGCTCACCGGTGACACGTCAGGGGTTAAAGGGTTAAATATTCATTCTAGTCAAATGTCAGTCATCCTTATTACCATTTAAAACTTTAAATCACTGCCTCTGGAGAATATGAGGCTATTGCTGTAAATGTACGTCTGATCACAACAGGTCCGACAGTGTAAACAGGAAGCGTCGGCTAAATTCCGCCCTACTTTGTATTAGATTCAGTGAAAAACAGAATTCAACCGGACTGCGTTTGTTTTGAGCCTCAGAAGTCGAGGATGCGAGAACGGAACATCAGACGACAACGACGATGACGTGTGGACTTCCTCGACAACAACTGAGGGAAAATTTGTAGAAAAAAATTTTTTTAAATGGCCCCGAAAGTCCCGGAAATGACACGACTTCACCAAAAAGCAAAGTTTGGGGAACTGAAAATGTTAATCTCTGTGTGTGCTGATTGTACGGATCTGGAGAAAAATAAGAGACCATGTGGAATTCCTGAGGGCGAGACTTCTGGAATGTGATCAGGAGGAAACGATGGACGCATTTTTACGCCATAAAACACCAAATATCAATATCGATGATGCTTCTTTATTTGTGAAACATTAGTCTTGAGTATGAACATGTCTGAAAACACAAATAAATTCTGGAAATGACTTTTTTTTTTATGTCAAATTTGAGAGAAATTTCTGTCGAGATTGAACAAAAAGTATCCATTTTAGCGGCCTAAAACTAGCGGTCTCTTCCTTTTCTCCAGAGGTGCATGTTAAATGTTTAATGTATGAAGTGACAGTTAAAGGGATGAGGTCAGACTTTATATGTACACACACATGTATTGGAGGATATTAAAGGCTTGGCCTGGTCTTACTAACAAAAACAAAGCACTAATGTGAGCTTCGCCAGCCGGTGGAAGTATCGGCGTCCCTCGGTCCTGCTTTAATCCTCTCTCAGCCAGACTTTTACGATCCTGCGCCAACCTTTAAATCAACTGTGACCGAACAAAAAAAAAAAGGCATCGACGACTGAAACGAGGACTGGAAGAGGACGAGGATGAGGATGAGGATGAAGATGAGGAGACCCGCCTGGAAGAAGCCGCCCTGCACGTCAACCTAATCAATGTCCTGTTGTTCATTAGAAAACGGAAAGAAAGTGTGTGGTGAGCATTACTGATGGAAAAGCCGTTTGAGGTTGAGTTCTGTCTTGTCCTTTCGTGTTCGTCATTAAAACGCTTAAATGATTCCAGCGGTCTTAGAGGCCGCTGTGAAAACAACAGTCTTTTTGTGTCTGTAATAATCTCCCTGGCCGTCTTCAGTCCTCTGTAAGAACTTTTCTTTCTTTCTTTTCGGACATGCTCTGTGTGCTGGCGTGTGTTGTGCTCCACTGTATGTGCCACTAAAATGCAGACAGGACCTTGGACACGAAGGGACTGGAATAAAACTCTTGCTTGATTGTGTATTTCAGTGTCTGAGTCTGAGCGTCGTCCTTTTCAGGTTTGTGTCTTTGTTGCACTGGATGAAAAACACAACTTTGATGATTTTGGAAACGGAAGAATCTCTAAGGCAGCTGTTATGAATACAAGTGTGTGTTGGCAAAAATCTGCCCATACGATACAAATCACAACACTAGGCTCATGATACCGTATATGATGATACTGTTAACAAGGCAATTTTTTTGGTTTTCTTGTTTCCTTTTTTTTTTTTAATTATTATTATTTCCTGGAAGAATTGAATTACACCAGAAATATTCACAAATACTAAACACATTTTTATCGAATCAGAACAGGATCTGATGCTGTATCACAAAATGTTCCTGTGTTAAAACTGAACTTACGTTTTACAGACATTACAGTTTCAGATCCTGCTCAAATGTTCATATTCTATTAGTTCATAACTAACATTATAAGATTATTTCTGTACAATCCCAACAAAGGAACTAACATCTGCGTCTGTCTGATACAAAAAAGTGTTTTTAGGACGCTTCCGAAAACCGTTATTTAGTAGGACAGCGTTAAAAAAAATAAAACCAAACTGAACCTCCACCATATCTGCATTTCAATAAATACCTAAAAATATCAATACATTACTTTTTAATATCAATACAGTATCATGAAATGAATTATCACGATATATTGCAGAACTGATATTTTCTTACACCCTTACCCATGAAATGTAAAAATGACACTGAAGATATTAATAATCAGTCCTTTTAGTTCAGGTTCCACATTCAAACCAGTAAAATACCATCACAATAACCTATAGATGGTAACGAATAAACAGTCTTTTCTTCATTTTAGTGTAAAAAGCATGAAAATATTTACATTTACAAACAATCCTTTCACAAAAAATGTGGATAAATTTAAACAAATATGAACAACCTGAAATGTTTAAAGAGAAATAAATGGAATTGTACCAATATTCTGCCTGTTATTAAATATTTTATGCATTTGTGAAAATGATAAATTGGGGCATAAAACTGTTAAAATTGCACTTATCTTTCTTAATAAATTCCAGTGTTTTCATGGTTGTTCACATTTTTTTAAAGGATAGTTTGTAGATGTAAACGTTTTCATGATGTAATTTTACTATTTTCAATAGAGCTGACACTATTTAAAGGTTATGATGTTATTATTTTACTGGTCTGATCCACTTCAGATCAGATTGGGAGAATGTGGAACCGGAACTGAAATGAGTTTGACGGAATAAAAATGAAGTGTTTAAGACAGAATCTGAAATATTGTTTATTACTTCAATTTGGATTTGAAGCCCCGGAGTAATGTGGTAATAAATTACAAAAGCATAGAATAAAACTGTCAGAGTGGAGCCATAATTTTCATACAAGTGTCTGTGACATTTTATTGGGGGGAGGAGGAAGACGAACCCCATGAAAATGAGTCCCTTTACGAGGAAGTACATGGAGAGAAATGGAGAAAGAACACTGCAAAAGGTACTAATAAAACTGATAAAAACACTGCAAAAGGTACTAATAAAACTGATAAAAACACTGCAAAAGGTACTAATAAAACTGATAAAAACACTGCAAAAGGT
>JAPTYQ010000029.1:26918797-26940506 GCA_029814465.1 Ostorhinchus cyanosoma
AAATAAATGTAATGTAATGTAATCTAATATGCATTTATTCTGTTTTTAGTTTTTACTGTATTGATCATTTCTTTCCAGCTGCTTTTTATTACACGTGAATGGAGCGACTGTAACATCCAATAATTTCCCAGTGGGGTTAATAAAGTATTCTGATTCTAAATGTGATTGAATGGAAAAAGCTTGAAGCAAAGTAGTCTTTTTAGAGTCCTGTAGCTCTCACAGGACAGTGATAAACATGATCTAAAAGAATATAGAACATACACTGTTGGAAACTAAAGTACCAACCCTTTATAAGGTACTTCAGATAATCAAAACCTTCAACATATACAGTAAAATGCACATGAATGCAGCTGTTAAATGTACCTGCTGCAGAACCTCTGGGCTCAGCCACGGCAGCACCTTGACGCTGTACTGGGGGAAGTCGTGGACCACTTTGGCCCTTTGCCCGTGACGGATCAGACTGAAGATGCTGCGTAGACCGGACATACACACCTGTCCGTCTGCTGAGATCAACACGTGGCTCGCCTTCACACTCCTACACAAACAGACACAACACAGTTCACTTACAAATTCATTGGAATCGTTACAAATAAAGGCCTCAGTCTCCACCTTTGACATGCTTTACCTGTGCACGTATCCCATGTGATGGATGTACTCCAGAGCTCTGAGCATGCCCAGTAGTATGTAGGCGATGGTCAGTTCACTCATGCCGTCAGTGAAGTGGGTACAGATGAGATCTCTGGCTGACCCTGAAAATACCAACACACATCCTGATGGTCAGAAAATCCCAGAGAATCAGTTTTTCTAAGAACTTAAAATCTCAGCATCAAGGAATTTTTTCAAGATATAAAAAGAACTGATTAAATAAGAATATTCAACAGAAAAAAAAAGAATATTCACCAGAGCCGTACCCAAAATATATAGATTATTTATATCTTGGGCAACTTATTTCTGTTCAACCTTGACATTTGTGTTTATTAATATTTATTCTGTATTTCTTAAAATATAAATGTAATTTTTTTTATATAGACTAGAGTTCATAGATATATATACTGTCTATACTGTAATATTTTGTCTATTCATATTTTGTCTACTTTTCATTTTTTATTCTATTTAGCTCCATTCTTATCTTACTCTTGTAAAATTTATATTCTATTTTCTTGTCTTATTCTTAGTTTTTGTAATTTTATATTCGCTCTATTCTTATTATAAGAAGTACTGGTGATTTATTAATATTATTGCACTGACTGGAGAAGCACAATGACAATAAAGGCTATTCTATTCTATTCTATTCTATTCTATTCTATTCTATTCTATTCTATTCTATTCTATTCTCATTGTTGGCTACAAAATGAAAAAAAATATGACAAAGCAATATAGCAATTATGCTATGAGGCTAATGATATGTTTTTGCAGCCCACAGATTTTCCTTGTGCAACCAAAATACAGCATATGGACCAAAAACTTACATTTATAGTAAAGTTTCAGATATATTTCTGGAGCTATCAGGTCTTTGGACACATGAACTCATAGCACAGGTCTATTCATATCATATACTAGTGCATGTTTGGATAAGTCTGTTATTTACCGTATGCCATGAAGGGCGTGATGACCCACAGCTCATTCTCTGCTATGAAGACGCTCTTGTAGGGCAGAATACTGGAGTGGTGGAACAACTTTGACACATGTAGTTCACCCTGTTAAGCACAAGAAAGGAAATGACACCTCATTATGCCGAGATCACAGAGAAGAGCCCAACACACTGAATATAATGAGGCACAGAAGGCAGAGGAGGAAGGAGTTTAATCAGGACAGAGTATTCTCCATGGGGCAGAGAGAGAAGAGGAGGGAGTTTCCACCACAGGGGCCTGAGTCATACAGACAGATGAGGATGAGGAGGATGAGGAGGATGAGGGTGATGAGGAGGATGAGGATTATGTGGATGATGAGGAGGATGAGGAGGATGAGGGTGAAGAGGAGGATGAGAATTATGTGGATGATGAGGAGGATGAGGGTGATGAGGAGGATGAGGATTATGTGGATGATGAGGGTGGTGATGGTAATGAGGATGATGAAGAGGATGAAGAGGATGAGGATCATGAAGATCATGAGGGTGATGAGGATGATGACGATAGTGAGGAGGATGAGGGTGGTGAGGGTAATGAGATGAAGAGGGTGATGAGGGATATGAGGATGATGAGGGTGATGAGGGCAATAGGTATGAGGAGGATGATGAGGAGGATGAAGGTGATACAGACCTGCAGGTAGGTCACCATGTCATTAGTGCATGACTCCAGGTCGATGCGTCGGATGGCCACGTGGTCCCCGGTGGGTCTGTATCGGGCCAAGTTCACAGTCAACAGGTCGTCCAGGCCTCGGCCTAAAACACACACATCAGCCTCAGTTACCCAGAATTCAGCACGTTCCTGGTCACGTCATGTCATCATACGGACAGTTCTACTAAAGCTGAAAACACACCAGCTCTCTCCTCTCAGTCCAAATCCAAAGACGACATGTGAATAATCCAACTCAGTGTTTTCCTGCTGTTATATGAAGCGGAACCGTCGACTTAATTCTAAATTACAGGGTGACCATAAAGTCACAAAAGCACCTGAATGGACATGAAAACGACCTTATTTTGTAGTAATTTCCATAGATTCATCTGTTCATCAGCCTCATAACATAATTGCCTAAGTCATCCACTATATGGATAAAAGTCTGTGGACACGTTGAATTCAGGTGTTTTTTTTCTAACCGGGGTCTGAGATAAAAACAATAAGGACTAATGTCACAAAAGAGTTTTATATTGGGATAAATATTACATTGATTAGTTTGTTTTAAAATGTTATTTTTGTTTCCAAAATGCCTCAGAGATGGTTTTCCATGACTATGATTTTAAATGTTCTTCCTCTAAATGTCTAGAATATTTTTCATGCTCTGACTGTAAATAATAATTTTCTAACCATCAACTTTCTTCTCATTTCATTGAGGAACAAAACTCTCCCATTAAACTTTACGGAAATATTGATGTTTCTAAACTATACGGACAGAAATATTGGGACACATCATGTCTACAGCTGAAAGATGTCCTGATCATGAGGATTTGAGAGAAAAACATCAATATCAATAATCAATATATTTATCCCAATATAAAACTCTATTCTGATATTAGTCATTATTGTTTTGTATCCCAGACCCCTGTTAGAAAAAACCCCCCTGAATTCAACGGGTCCATTTTGATCAAGTTTTGCTTTTGTGATACATTTACTATCATTTCAATTGCTAATAAAGCACTAAATGAAGCTAACTGGTGATTCCTGGTGAATGTGTGTGTACGCACCGATAACAGCCAGGAGCTCATAGGCGCTGCTGTCAGGGAGGAAGCTGCCCATCGTGTCCCAGTGTGGGAAGGAGGTCAAACTATCCTGACTGTCCTCATGGGCCTAGAGGGGAAGAAGAAGAGACGCAACGGGTGAAGATCAGCCATGACACGGACTTCAGTTTGACTACAGGAAACTACAGTTTAGAGGTCAGTAAAGGTAGGTGTGAGTGTGTTATTAAGGATGACCTGTGGCACTAGGGAAAGAACAAAACTAAACAAAATAAAAAAGAATTAGGAGACGTTAGTAAGACACACAAACCGCCACTGAAAAGAATAAAGGTCTAGTAATGAACAAAATCCAACACTATAGAGAGAGTAATAGAAAACTAGGCCTGTTTTGAACATCCAACGACCACAGCTTGGAAAAAGTTGAGATAGTATGGAAAACAGAGCACCAAACATACAAAAAAAGAGCTTCTAAATGCACTTTTGGACACATTTTCATTGCAGTAAAGTCAAGATATTTAGGCTTTTGTCTTGTTGACTCCATTTGGTGTCCCTTTGAATGCACAGTTTGGTCACAGTGTATTTTAGCCCAAAAGTGAAGTACAGCGTCAGTCGACTGCCTTTCTGAACCGTATCCTGCACTAATGGAGTCTGAAACATAAGGTGGAGGAGCGTCATGGGTCCAACATCTGCCAGTGCAGAGGGTTCATCAGACAAGAGAAGAACATGCCATCAAAGATCTGGGTGAGTCTGGGCCCATCAGAACCAGAGCCATTTAAAAAGACAGAAAAACCGTTCAACTGCTGCAGATTCTACATGACTGTGTTGCCTTCAGGTACATATTATCGAGCCAGCAAACACAAAAACACCACCATGTCCCTGTACGTCAGCGTCCGCTCTATCTGAATCAATCCCAGTTGAATGTGTGAGGTTCTCAGGTTCTGTTCTACGTTCCAGTCCTGTGGTCTGGATGCAGGTCAAGCTCCCAACAGAAGTGGGCGGGACTTTGACTGAAGGACAACTCATTCAATCCAAGTCCATATATGACTTCTATCAGTGATCAACAGGAACTACACTGAAATCTGGAACCATTTACATGTTGTAAACCATCAAAATATGGACCATTGTAAATAAAAGCAATTTTTTTATATTGCAGACATTTGTTGAAAATACAAAAATCTAAATTTGATAAAACAAACAAAAAAAAAAAAAAAACCTTTGTAGACATTGTCCCAAGGAAGCTAAAAATAAAATCTGAAATTGGACCGGTATTTTTGTCACAGAAGATATTTGAACAAATGACTAATGAAGACGACACTTTCACAGGAGCTCAGAGCCGATCGGCCGGTGAGTGAGAACTTTATTTTTTCTCATAATGTCCATAATTCTACAAACATCAGCTCAAGCCTGAGGGACTGTTTAATCCGGTTTTAGAATTGTTTTGTGCTTTTTGTGGCTCAGTTTTTTATTACAGTGTCTTGCCTTTTTTTTCTACTTTTTCCCCTTGGGTCCGTTCATTTCGAAAGCTGTATTATTTATTACTGTGTCATTGTATTAACTGTCACATTATACATTATTGGATATTATATAGTATTTTTCCAACACAGCTGTCATGCAGTAGTATTAGAGCAGCCCTGTGGACATTAACGGGTTATCTTACAAAGGTTTACTCACTTTGGCTGCTGTTATTGTCAGAAAACTGTTGTATTTTTGTTTCCTTTTATTAAAGAATACTTCATACATATGAATAAAAGAACATCCACTGTATAAGACATTTCAGTCCTGTGGTTCTAATGCTGCTGTTTAGGGAGGTACAGTGAATGATTCAAGTCCAAAGACTGTGTGTTTTCATACTGCAATGAAATACTGTAAAAGTCACCATACATTTATAAACTAGTGCTCTATGGGTTTTCCACACCATCCCAGTTTTTGTCAGTCGGGCTGTAACAGTAATAGTATCTGATAATGGATTTTTACCTATTATCTTCCTGCGTTTAGCTCAAAAACTGATCAATCTTGGCAGTGAGGACTCCTGACTTCCATCAATTTATCACCATTTAAAATGATGGAAATGGACAAGACACTAAAAAGCTGTGAAAGCAAATAAAAGCAGACCGCATGAATTATTTGGAGTGTTTCCATGGTGACCAGGAGGACGAAGCACATCCAAAATTAGAAAAGTGCATTTCTGTGAGCGTAAATGTATCCTGACGTCTACATCTGGTGTTCGATTCCGTTTCCATTAAACCCAGCACATGCTCCGACAGCCACCAGTAGACGAACATGTTGTAAATGTCGATCTAATCACATGGTTTGGCTCAGGGCCGTCTTAACAGCATTATGGGCCCCTGGGCAAAGCAGCGTACTGGGGCCCCTATGACAAGTACTGACAGGAAGCATTACTGGTTTGAGGTCAGTGGTCTTCAGGACGTCATTGTCCAGGAACATAAGTGGAAACCAGTTCTAACCATGCTGCCCTATTGTGTACGAAGATGATTTTTAAAAATACGTTTCAGTCTTGATAAATAACATTCTCTTGTACAGTTGGTCACAGTCATGCTCATAACATTTCAACATTAGGGAATACAGATTTCCAATTGTCAGAAATAATTTTTCTGTACAAATTCTAGTACAAAATAAAACAAATCTGTAAAATAAGGGACTGAAAATTTTCAGTACAGAATGAATCTAAAAATCTGTAAAAAAAAAAATAAATAAATAAATAAAAATTACTGAAAATTTTCAGTGCAAACTAAATGAAAATCTGTAAAATTGTTTAAAAAAATTGAGTACGAAATGATAAAATCTAAATGATTGAAAAATTCTGATACAAAATAAAATAATCTATATGAAATGACTGAGACATTCAAGTACAAAATAAAACAAATCTATTTAAAAATAGTAGTTAAATTCCAGTACGAAATAATAAAATCTATATAAAATGATGGAGAAATTCTTGTACAAGATCAAACAAATAGATGGGTATGTATGATATATGATACTAGGGTCATTAAAGGGTTAACGTACTCAGATTGCTATGGGGCCCCTGTGGTCATGGGGCCCATCAGGCCCATGTGTTAAGACGGCCATCGTGATCAGATGCAGAAGGGGTTGCCATGCATTGCTAAAGCTGAACACATGGAACTCCATCCATCTGCAGCTGCAGAGACACACCGATTATCAGCTGACCGTTACCTTGACGACAGGCCGTCACCACAGACAGGCAGCTCAAACACTCACACCACAAAACGATCGTAAGAAACATTAGTCCAGACTTTTAGTGAAGGGGCCTGAACACACCGAGAACCCAAACACAGAACAGTGACGGTACCTGAAGCAGAGCGTGTTTTAACCACAGACACAGAACAACTGGTTCGGATTCAAAGAAAACAGACGACCAGATAAACCACAGGTGACAAACATACGACCCACGGGCCAGAACAGGCCTTCTGAGGGGGTCACTTTGACCCCAGCACCAATTTACAAAGGTCAGACACAACACATTTGACAAACACGTTACATCGATCACAAAACTAAATTCTATATTTTTCAGCTCCAGGCGCCTGTTAATAAAGTGCAGTTTCTGTGATGCAATGTTTATTCCACTGTGAAATATGTGTTTTCTTGTTGTTAGTAATTTAGTTCTCTTATCACTACTTATAATAATAATCATTATTACTTATATATTATTGTTATGACAACTATTACTGTTATCTGTGATTATTAAACTATACATATATACATGTGCATATTACATAATTATTAATGAATTATATTTCTTATTACTTGTATATCATTGTTATGACTATGACTAGTGTCACTTTTATCACAACTTTTATTCTGTGACAAGTAAACTCTACATACATACGCACACACACACACACGTATACATATATATGCACACACACACACACACATATATATATATATATATATATATATAGTGCATAAAATAATTACCTATTTATTATTATCATCACTATTATTAATTACAATTATTTTTCTGAAGAAATTTCAGGTTGTTCATGGAAGTTCAAGTTATTCATATTTTTTAAAGGAGAGTTCATAGAGGCAAACATTTTCATAATGTCATTTTACATTTTTCACTCTAAAACATACATAGAAGTTTGGAGTTTACATCATTTATATGTTACTATAGTTATTCGTCATTTTTGCTTAAGGATAGTTTGTAAATGTTTTACTTGGTTATACTAAAACAGAAAAAAAAAATTGGAGTTGTGATTATTTCTAAGTTATTATACTGTACTATTATTTTACTGATCCGGCCCATTAGAGGTCACAGTGGGAGTATCTGACCTCTGAACTAGAAGGACTTTAGCATCCCTGACATGAACTGACCCGCCTCCACAAACAGAAGCACTGGTGAGTGAGGTGACGTGACCTTCTGAGCATGTGCAGCAGTGTCATGAACTGAATGCTCATGCATGCATAACAGTGCACAGCCTTTAGGGGGTTGTGAGTTCCTCTGAGTAGAAGTTTGTGCGCACACACACATGCATGCACGCACATACACAAAAGGCAGATAGGGGATGATGATGCAGTGACAGGAGTACCGCACTTACTTTCCTGTGAGAGAGTCCCTGAGCTTGGTCTGGGGTAGAAAAACCACATCAATGACATAAAGACATGAACAAAACAGAAGGATCTGTGTTTAGAGCAGCTCCACAAATGGGAAGTAAAACCTCCAGTACAGAGGGTCCTGCTTTTCCTGTCCTGTTTAAAAGGACTGGCTTGATTGTCTTTCCGGCCACAATATAGACAATATTTATGAGAATTTCAGCTGCTGCTGCAAAAAGGAAAAAAATATTCTAAAAACAAAAAAAGCTTGCAGCTGCATCAGGGAAATAAAAAAAAGGAAACCTATTTGACTAAACCCTGTAAGGCTACGTATTGGCAAGAATCTGGCAATGCAATATAAATCACAATACTAGGATCGAGATACGATATATCGCGATATATCACAATACTGTTAACAAGGCAATATTTGATTTGTTTCTTTATATATATATATATATATATAATTTTTCTCCTTATATTATTTCCTGGGAAAATTTAATCTCAACAGAAATATCCACAAATACTAAACAAATCTAATGCATTGCGGTGCAAAGATCCAACATCAGAGCATTATTTTCATCCAATCCCAAAAAAAGGAACTAACATCTACCTGTTTCAGACGGTAAAATATGCTTTTATAATGTTTGAAAGAACCATTATTTAACAAAACAACGTTATCGATGTCAGAAAACTACATGTATGATCTGCAATATCAAAATACTACTGTTGTAGTACAAACAACAGAGCGAAACACCCATGTGAATATAGAAATAACACAATAAAATACACATGTGAATATAGAAATAGAGTAAAATACAAATGTGAATATAGAAAAAACAGAGCGAAATACCTATGTGAATATATCAATTAAAAAAAAGAACCTCTGCTATGTCTGCATTTGAATAAATACCTAATATATCAATACACTACTTTTTACTATCAATACAGTATCATGAAATGAAATATCGCGATATATTATTTCTTACAGCCCTAAACCCCTGCAGGTTCTTCCCAGATATGCTCGTAGGGCAAAGGGAGCAAATCGCAGCCAAAACTGAAAAAAGATAAGCTTGAGCAAACATGCAACACTGTGAAATGACCAGCCACCAACCAAATGAAGATGAGGAAAGCTTTGCAAATAAATGGAATTCACCTGAAAAACGTGACATAATAGACAAGATCTGTGTTAATGCACTGAAGAGACATTAAAACTAAAGAAAAATAACTAAAAAGTATAAACAAACCATTTAACCAGGCAGTTATAGAACCTCTACGTTATCAGTGTGTTCTTGAATAAGACATTCAAAGTCACTGTCTCCTTAAAGTATCTACGGCACAGGTGTCAAACATAAGGCCGTGGGCCAAAACCGGGCCGCCGGAGGGTCCAATGCGGCCCAGTGGGATGAATCTGGGAAATGCAAAAATTACACTGAAGAACATTAAGGATGTGAAAATCATTTGAGCCCAATATGATCTAGAGTGGGTCCGAGCAGTAAAATACTGTTATAATAACCTACAAATAATGACAATTTACTTTGTTTTAGAGTAAAAAAAGTAAAATGACATCACAATGTATAAGTTTACCAACTATCCTTTCACAAAAAAATGTGAATAACCTGAACTAATAAGAACACAAACTGTTTATATAAAAGTAATTTTACCAATATTCTGTCTGTTACGAAATGTTTTGTGTAATTGTAATTTGTAATGTACCTGTTATGTAATGTGCAGTAAGTTGAGGCATAATATTGTTAAAATTCACCTTTTTTCTCTGCTGTAACTTTCACAATCTGTGTATTTCAGGGAGAGACAACAATTCAGCAAATTCTATGACAGTTTGTATATGTCGACGTACTTGTTATATTTTGTTAGGAATGTAATGTTTAAATTAAGCCTGATGTTGCCTTTCCATTCTGTTTATTTATTAATTTACTGTTTTCCTTAAATGTACCAGAATGCACTGTCTTGTCATGCGTGTTTTGTTTGTTTTGCCTTTTTTCCCTCTGTCTGTTTATCATGTCCAGTGTCAATCTTTGGATTATGAACACACTATTTGAAACTATAAATTCTATATTTGTTAAATGTTGAAAAGTAAAGTTTAAAAAAAACAAACAAACAAAAAAAACGATTGTGAATATCTTCAGTCATTTTTACATTTCATAAATCCATCCCGAAGCACATTGGACCCTTAGCTTGGCCAGTTTTGGCCGCAGGCCGTATGTTTGACACCTGTGCCTTATATGTAAACGATGACTCCATCCTCTTCCACATAGTGATGAATACAGCTCAGTATCAGGCTGCATTCAAACCCAAGTATCAGTATCAAGACTGAAAAAGGTGGGCCGGTGTATCCCCGAGTCCTGATCCATTTAAGGGCTCATTTATGCTCGACGTTAAAGACGCAGATGGGCCGGTCTGTTTGTCCCCTGCGAACATAACATGTGTAATTCTGTCTGTTTTCCGGGAGCTTGCAGATGTGTATCTGAACAGAAACGGAACAGTACCACCGGGAACAGTGGAGGCAGTGTTGAGACTTGAACAGAATAATTTCCATTAATAGGGGCTTTAAAAGAGCAACTGTGTGAGTTAGTGAAAAACTACCAACATATTTATGACAACTACCCTTTACATTATAATAACATTAGTAAAACCTGCAGTCCTTACCATGTTTGTTATTATTGACTCTCTTCTTCTTAAAAAACTTTACTCTTCTTCGTGGTATTTGGCCAGTATGGCAATTTAGAGTGGCGCCCTCTGGTGGATTGATTAAAAAACGCTCATACCAATGTACAGGATGCATGAAAGTATGAAGGCAGTGACGCATAACAACGTTAGAAACGGACAAACCTGTTTATGTACGAAAAGCGAACATAAATGAGCCTTAAACCCTGATACAACCTGCTCAGTTATTATAGTATGTGTAATGGTGATGCTAGTCACTCCCTCTCTGAAAATGAACAAATTCAGTTATAAAGGGAAACTCAAATATTTGACAACAAAAACAAATACACAAGTTCTCATGCGCAGCATAAACAGAATCATAAGAAGCATTAAATAAAGCTGCACATAAGTGTAAATGTGACAAGCACATAAGAGACATAAGTGATTTTGTTTTTGTCATCCACTGATATGTTACTGTAGTAAAAGCAAGGAACAGATGACTGTTGAGGGACTGGATGGAAAAACAGCCAACACTGTAATTCAAGGACAACATCTGAGAAAAGCAAAGCAAAAGCAGAAGTTCACCTAAATCATTATCTAACTGTATTTTCCTGCATGTATGGATGACAGGTCTAATGTGCAAAGTTAAACCTGAGTTTATTTGTGTTGAATTTGTTTTCACAGTGACCTGATTTGCCTTGAATCTCACCTCCAAACAACTCCAAATCCCGCAGGCTCTCCACACTCAACTTTTCAGTAACCCAACGCTGACAGAGACAGACGGTTAATATCAGACATGGAAAAGAGGGAGAAAAAGCAAGCAAGAGTAAAGACAGGTTCAACAGAAGCAAACACACATCTGGAGCTGCAGAATAATAATGATTGACTACACCTTCCTTTGTCACACTGGTAGAAAAAAAGAAATTATATTATCCCATATATTGATGGAAATCACTTACAAGAAAAGACATGGAGCCTCTTGAGTGTGATACTTCTGATGTCAAAAAAATGAGGAATATCTGTGGAGAAACCTGCTACTGTTCCGTCTTCTCCTGCTGAAAACACAATTTTACACTTAATGTATAGCTAGATCTGTAAAACTTATCCACAAAACCCACACAATATCCTTAGAATATGCAAAAAACTAAAGTAAAATCTAAAAAAATAAAAATTCAAAAAGCTCCGGGCATAAAGATAGTACAAGAAACGATTCATAAACGCTGAAAACTAGGGCAATAACCACCATGTTAGAAGGATAAATTTGAAATTTATTTTTATACATATCAAATTAGTTTTTTATTTAAATATCAAGAGGCTCAGTTGAGGGGCATACACAGAGAACGTAGCCTCATCTGTACTTTAAAACATCACTGAGATGCTCTTAAGTGGTAAAAACAAATACTTCTACCAGACTTTTGTCTAATTTTTCTTACAGGTCTCGTACACTGATTTCCCATGAAATTTAGGATCAAGTTCATGATTCTGGCCATTAAAGTGTTGCATGGTTGGGCATCTGAAAGTATTAAAAAGAAACCAGAGCAATATCCACCCTGAAGGAATTTGGACTCCTCAGATCAAAGTTTGCAGGTTCATCCTCGATCCAAAAGTCATCATTTCACAGCTTTTACGTCTGTAGCTCCCAAACTTTAGGGCTTTCTCCTTTTGGATTTAAAATCTCTGCACACTTTGGACACATGCAGTGCATTCCATTTGTCTAAGCTGACTAAACGATCATTTGCTTCGTGTTTTGCGTTAGTCTCGCACTATGTTTTAATCCACATTTTTGCGTTTTAAGTCTGTTGCTCTGTCTCTTGTTGGCTTTTTTGTCTCTTATTGTCAAAAAGAATGTGACGTCTGTTCTAGAAAGGTACTATGTGAATATAATTAAACCAAATTAACGTATTTCATCTGCAAACAGGGTAGTTTCTACGAACCAAGACACACAAATCACTCACCGCAGATTCGAGTACAGTGGAGCTAAGCTGCTGCTAATGGCTCGCTAATATTATGATGGAGGGCGCAGGCTAGCAGTACATTACCGTTAGCTAAACACTGACTTATTTTAACAATTATAAATCACATTAAATAACGGTCCCAAAAACTTACCTTAGTATTTCTAAGACCACAACCCTTGGTAAAAGAGATATGGCATTTTAAGATAACTTATTTCGTGAAAACATCCTTCCTAGCGGTATGTTTCTGACATTTCTCCACTTCGCTTCGTTGTTGATGCGAGCGCAGTCCGCGTCGCGCTCAAACAACGACACGCCCACAGAGGACCTGCCCTGCGCGTTTTGATGACGTAACACCGTCTCAATAGCGCCGCTGAAAACATAGAATCTTGAATCGGCGTTAGAAAACAGGTACGTACGGGTTTTTATTCAATTTTATGCGATCAAAAACACATTTAATAAACAAATGTAATATCACATGCTTCTATTGGTTTTTGTCTTAAGCTGTTTTTGAGTCAAGGTGACGGTCTGGGCTTTGCACAACCTCATCCCAGGCCTTGTTCGCGGCCTTTAGCTAATGCTAACATCATGCATTGCTAAATTTTACTCCAAATATAATATAATGATAATCCAGCCTTCTAACAGTGTTATAAACGCATATTTAACACCCACTTACTAGCTCAATACTAACAGGATAGCGGTGTTATCTCAGTCTCTTGATATTCTGCTATTTGATTGTACTTATTAATATTTTATGACGCTCTTCTCTGCAGAACCCATTGGATCATCTGGCTAGAAATATAGTGTTGGGTCTGAGTTGCATGCTGGATGGTTCCGTGGATTTTAGTGAAAAGGTTAAGGAAATGGCAGAATTAGGCTCATCAGTCCTTTGTTTAATATGCATACCCATCAGTGATAGAACAAGTACTCTAATCCTGTAGTAGAATAACTAATTCTGCATCGTAACAATGCTACACTGCCAGTAAACATGTTGCAGTAAAAACTGAACTTTAGTCTAAGTATGGATTTATAAAAAAATTATACTTACGTATTTAAAAATTAAAAAGTGGTACTTGTGCAGTAGAGAGTTGACTGTCAGTTTTACCTATATTTACGTTTTTGATTAATTTTACTGTAACACTAATGTATACATTGCATTTTACTGCTGTATATATTTAAGTTTGAGCTACTTTATAAACTGTTGGGTGATTCAATCTACTACAATGCATTATATTCTGTAAGGTCATTATTTGTTGTTGCATCACTGTTCTGTGAGAATAGGAAAAGATGGCCCGTTTTCAGCTTTGTTTTGGTGGAATTTCCAGTGATTATAAGTTTACACATCATAAAGAGAATTTTCAACATAACCCACAAAGAAACAGTTCATCCTGCAGTTTATCTCAAACATTTACAATCAAACAATCTGAAGAGTAAAAAGTACCCCTAAATTGTACTTTCTACACCTCAAGCTATACATGTATTAAAGTTGTTTTTTTCTTACACCAAACACAATTTTCTTTTAAAAGTTGCCATCACTTTTTTTGTCTCTTTGGCGTCATTCATATTTCATTTGTGACTAATTGTAGTCAATATCTATAGCAGATATCCATATTTTTTCATATATGCCATATGGGGATATTTGATTAAATACGTTTGTAAAATGCCATGTATAATTGTCTGAGCAAAACTAAATAAATTATGTTTAAAAAGAAAATGTTGCCATCACCCACATTAGTATTGTGTCATGATCATTTCAGTATAAAATAAATTCTTATATATCCTAATAGGCCAGGCTGACATAATCGCAACACATCTAATGAATGAATGAATGAATACGTTTTCTTACTGATATTTTAACTTTTTTTCTAGAGCGGAGCCATGAATTGGAACAAAGGTGGTCCAGGTATTAAGCGAGGTTTTGGATTTGGAGGATTTTCCCTCGCAGGGAAAAAAGAGGAACCTCGACTTACACAGAAATCTCACACATCATTTGGAGCCACGGGATCAGCCGGAGGATACGGCAAGAACCAGCAGCTCCCGTCGTTCTACAAAATAGGGACAAAAAGAGCTAACTTCGATGAGGAAAATGCGTGAGTATTGGCCCTTTCCTCTTTGTCCAAATGTAGTAAACTGATTTGAAGCATCGAATGAACCTGAAACACCATCTTTGTCGTTTCCAACAAGCTATTTTGAAGACGATGAAGAGGAATCCAGCAGCAACGTGGACCTGCCTTATATCCCAGCTGAGAACTCGCCCACGCGGCAGCAGATGCAAGCAGGTGGCGGCTCAGACAGCGAGGATGATCCACTAGACGCCTTCATGGCAGAGGTTGAGGTGAGAACAGGTTCACAAATAGACAATCATGACTTATACCATTTAACTCTGGAAAAGGAAGGGACTTACTGTTGGTAGGTGTAAGAGTAAAATCAACATGTTTCCCACATCCCAATAATACTGTCATTTAAAGGTCACTGTTGCAGAAAATGACAACAGGTCAAAGTAACAAAAGTGGATTGTTTTTATACCTGGAATAATGCAAAGAAATCAAGAATATAATCATTTTTAAACAACACAGTACTATTTTTTTTCTTGTAGAATATGCAGAGATCTAGCTAGGGCCATGAGAGACGCACTGTCTGTAAAAGAAGCAGATGATGGATGTTTTTTTCGGTGAAATGAGGGGCTCTGTTTACAACTAAACAGAAAGTGAACAGACACTATCACACTGGACAAAAATGATGAACTAATAATAATAAAAAAAAAAGAAGCTTGGTTCAGAAATCAGTATTTGGTGAAAGAATTCTGATTTTTAAGTTCAGCTTTCCTCTATTTTGACATGTTCTTTTGTATTTTTATCCTCATAGCATAATTCCCTAAGTCATACACAAATGGACAAAAGTCTGTGGACATGTGGAATTCAGGTGTTTCTTTTCTAACCGGGGTCTGCAATGACAAATATCATGATATAGTTTTATATTGGGATAGATATAATTTCATTGGTTAGTTTGGTTTAAATTGTTATCTTTGTTTCCAAAATGCCTCAAAAGATGGTTCTGACTTTATTTCTCACCACATTGATTTTTCTTTTCTTCTTTTTTTTCTAAAATTTTCTAATTTTCAATTTTTTTTATGCTCTGACCAAATAATAATATTCTACCTCAATTAACCATCTACTTTCTTCACATCTCACTGAGGAAGAAAAATCTCCTATTAAACTTTAAGGAAATATTGATGTTTATTAACTATATGGACAAAAACATTGGGACACATCATGTCTTCAGCTGTAAGATGTCCTGTTCACGAGGATTTGAGATAAAGACAAGAATATTAATAATCAATGTGATTATTGTTGATTATTATGTGTCATTATTGTTTTGTATCCCAGACCCCTGTTAGAAAAGAAGAACCTGAATTCAACGTGTCCACATACTTTTGTCCATTTGTGTATGACTTAGGCAGTTATGTTATGGGGCTAATATTGTTTTTTTTGCAAATTAATGCCACTCCCTGAACAAAAAACCCAAGCAGTTTGGTTTTGTGTGATGCTTTGTGATCCTCCGTCTTCTTCTCCATCACATTCCAGAGGTTTTTTAATGGGGTTTACATCTGGAAATGTGGAGTGATCTTTGAATTTTTTCCGGAGTGGTATTTTTTAAAGCTTTGTTCACATGTTCTCTCAAACAGATCCTCTTTTTTTTTCTTTTTTTCAGAACCAAGCAGCAAAAGATATGAGGAAACTAGAGGAAAAAGAAAAGGAGAAAAGTACTGCCAAGTAAGACTTTTAATTCATTTGTATTTTTTAGCTCATTAAGGTCTTTATATAGATTACATTACAGAATAGCATTGCCCACAGTTCAGCTCTTCGTGGGCAAAAGTGTAAACCCACCAGTTCAGAATATAGTTTTTTGTATTGCTTTTAAATACTTACCATGTCAGACTTTATTTTGTAGCTTTTCACTGCATACATGTATTCTCTTCAGTTAAATCACATGCACAGAAAGTAGCACATCAGTACAGTGTTTGCTGGCCTAATACATGTCATCAGGTAAGAACATGGCCTCAGTCATAGTGGGGTGTGGGCTGTCTTGGGTGTATGAACGAGCCGCAGGGAAGTTTTTTTTTTCTCCGCTTGTCATTTCAGGGGTATTCGTGATGACATTGAAGAAGAGGATGAACAAGTGAGTGAGCCCTCCACAGTTCCTAATCTATTACATTTGCTGACCAGGGATGTCTCCAGACCATGTTTTGATTTTTCTTTTTTGTTTTTTCAACTTTGACAGCCCCCTGCCTTCCCCTCTGTTTGACTCTGCACAGTTTAGACCCTTCACATGAAGTTGTTTATCCGTGTAGCTTTAATTTATGGAAAACTAAGCATGTTTGTTTAATTGTGACAGATATTTGATGTCAGATGATGTAATGATGATATTCTCCTCAGTGTTTTTTCTTGTCTGTGTGAAACCAGCTCAGTTTTTCACATGACTGACTGTGCTCTCTGCAGGAAGCCTACTTCCGCTACATGGCCGAGAATCCGACAGCCGGGCTGACGCAAGAGGAGGAGGAGGAAAATGTCGACTATGACAGTGATGGAAACCCAATCGCCCCCACCACTAAGAAAATCATCATGCCTCTTCCTCCTATTGACCACACTGAGGTACAGAGTGTGATCAGGCACAAACAGCTCTATTTGTATGACTAATCAACATTTTAGGTCTCTATCTCAGTAAATAGAATCATTAATGTTCATATTTTTTCCACAGATTGAATATGCTCCTTTTGAGAAAAACTTCTACAATGAGCACGAGGAGCTGAGCAGCCTGACTGGAACTCAAGTTATAGAACTCAGACAGAAACTAAACTTGAGGGTAAGACCAGAATCAGTTAAAAACACAAAGCATATTAGTCAGTAGCCCATAAAGACCCAGAGCTTTCCAAATGAATGTTTGTCTGTATTCACCTTTTCTTAAGTGATTTATCACAATTTCTTATAATATCATGGTCTGAATATAATATGTTTTTCAGTGTAAATCGTAATTTTTTTTATATTTAATTCACTGTAGATGTTCATCAAAGCTCAGATTTAAGTTGATGTTATTATATCAGAAACAAAGAAAACTGAAGGAAAAGGGACTTAATCAAGTATATCATTAACTGAACATAAAACCCAGTGTGTCCATCCACTGTCATTGATCCAACTCCATGGTTTTTACATCTTTTTCCTTAATCTCTTCTTTTTTTCATCCCTTTCAGGTATCCGGTGCTGCTCCTCCAAAACCCTGCACTAGCTTTGCACACTTTGGCTTTGATGAGCAGCTAATGCACCAGATCCGCAAGTCTGAGTACACTCAGCCCACACCGATTCAGTGCCAGGTATGAAACCACTTCATCTGAGTTACAAAATAAAAGAATAAAAACTCAAATGGTGAATTATTTCATGAGGTGTTTGTGTTTGTGTTGGATTCAGGGCGTGCCCATAGCGCTGTCTGGTCGTGACATGATCGGTATTGCTAAAACCGGCAGTGGTAAGACTGCAGCTTTTATCTGGCCCATGCTGGTTCACATTATGGACCAGAAGGAACTGGAGCCCGGAGAGGGACCCATCGCCATCATCGTGTGCCCCACCAGAGAGCTGTGTCAGCAGGTACCGCATTACAGGACATTAAGCCAGTCTCATCCTCTGAGATTCAGCTGGGTTTTTTTTTTTCTGGCCGGTCCAGTGAACATTAGAGAAACAGAACATTTGAAGCTTCTCCATCATTTTCAATCACATTCTGTATCAGAAACATTTATATAACATACATTTAGGTTGACAAAACAATGATGATGTTTTTGATTCATGTTTGGTTTGGGCTCTTTTTTTTTTCTAAATCAGTCCAGCTGCTTTTTGACGCCTGGTTGAACTCCAAAGACCAGTTACACGGTCAAAACTAACTAAAAACACAGTAAAAAAAACAAAGGAAAATCACCACGACACTGCAAACAACAGAAAACGATATTTAAAAAAAAAAAAAAAAAGCTCAAATTACCTGTTTTTGTAGTGAGTCGATCTCACTCACGGTTCTGTGTTTTACCCCCATTACACAGATGGTGGGGGGGTGCACTGAGCATGCTCAGGAGTCTATGGAAAGAACAAGGTCTATTCTATCAGCATGTTTTGAACATTTTCCTATTGAGCAAACAGTAACATTTTTATGAATATTTGAATTAAATCATACATTCAGAACACTCACCACAGAAACATCAGGCGTTAAAGGGTTAATGGCCAAAGTCGACATTGAGCTTTACTGCTTGAAATATTTGTTAGCAAGTCATTAAAATCCTTTTTTTTCATCCATTTCCTTTGCTTTCTTTGAATAGCAGTACTTTTTTTTTGTAAACCTGATTAACCCTTAGACGTGCCTTAAATTGTCTCCCAGATCCATGCGGAGTGTAAGCGCTTTGGGAAAGCCTACTCGCTGCGTTCTGTGGCCGTTTACGGCGGAGGAAGCATGTGGGAACAGGCTAAGGCTCTTCAGGAGGGAGCTGAGATAGTGGTGTGCACTCCGGTGAGAAGAAACAACGCACTTATGTCTTTGAACCGAGAAACGAATGTCTCCAAATGCCATAAATAAGAGGTTTGTGTGTGTGCTGAACAGGGTCGTCTGATCGACCACGTTAAAAAGAAGGCCACGTCTCTGCAGAGAGTCACATACCTGGTGTTCGATGAGGCGGATCGCATGTTCGATATGGGCTTTGGTGAGTTGGATTTATTCACAGCAGCAGAAATATGTCTGCAAAGAAGCTCAGATGGATTTAATTATTCCTGTTTCCCTTTTAGAATATCAGGTTAGATCTATTGCCAGCCACGTCCGACCAGACAGACAGAGTAAGTGTTTTTTTTTTTTTTTTATTCTATTTTTTGTCACAAGCAGCAGAGATGGTGAATGTTATAAATCTATTTTTAATGTGATGTCGTTCACAGCCCTTCTGTTCAGCGCTACTTTCCGAAAGAAGATAGAGAGGCTAGCCAGAGACATCCTGGTAGATCCTATTCGTGTTGTTCAGGGAGACATTGGGGAGGTACGTCATTGTATTCTGTATCTAGAAATGACTGCAGTTTCCTTTTTATTCTTTCACATGATGTTTGTTCCCAAAAACCCAAAGTATGGAAAATAAGATTCATGACGTCACAATTTCCCAAAAACACTTTTTCTGTATTTTTAAACTTTCTGATATGATCATTATAACAGACTGCCAAGGTTTTTTTTTTTGGTTGGTTGTTTTGCTCAATAAAAGTGGCAGAAAATGTCTTTTTTCTCAATAATTTTGCACATTTTCTCAGGAAGAACTTAACTTTCAATATCTGGCCAGTAATTATAATTATTATATGTAATAACTGCTTAAAACACTTTGTTATAGCAAAAACAAAAAATCAGACTTGAACTTTTTAGCATATTTATTATGAAAAACATACATTTATATAATGTTTACAGCTCAAATACAGCTATCAATATATTATACAAACTAGCTAAACTAGACAAAAACACGTCAAACACATTAGTAGAACACTCCAAAACAGCACTATCACTATTATTTACAAGAATTCACCACAAAAACCTGACTAAGGTGCAGAATGTAGCACCGGTGATACAGTTGTCTTAAAAGGGTAAAAAAAATGTGAACTGAAATTGTTTGGATTTTTGTGGGGTTTTTTAGGAAGAGAGGCGAAGTGTCTGTAGATGTGTCGGATTATTCAAAGTGTGTGTTTGTCTGAACAGGCCAATGAGGACGTGACCCAGGTGGTGGAGATGCTGCACGGCGGCTCAGATAAATGGGGCTGGTTGACTCGGCGGCTGGTTGAGTTCACCTCCACCGGTTCCGTCCTCATCTTCGTCACCAAAAAGGCCAACTGTGAAGAACTGGCTACGAACCTGACCCAGGAGGGCTACAGCCTGGGCCTCCTGCACGGAGACATGGACCAGAGTGAGAGGAACAAGGTCATCAGTGACTTCAAGAAGAAGAATCTGCCCGTTCTGGTGGCCACGGATGTAGCCGGTGAGTCAAAGACATGATTCATATGTCAAGTTTTTATTGTTTCAGTCACCACTGAGCAACAAAGGTACATAGGATAGGATAGGATAGGATAGGATAGGATAGGATAGGATAGGATAGAATAGGATAGCCTTTATTGTTGTTATGCTAAACAAAACACCAAGAATAGAGCAAAACAAGGCATTTCGTTTGCCCTAAATCAGGGGTCTGGAACCCTGGTCCTGGAGAGCCACTATCCTGCATGTTTTAGATGTATCCTCCTTCCAACACACCTGATTCAAATGTTCAGCCTATCATCCAGCTCTGCACAAGCCTGATAATGACCGTCAGGTGTGCTGGAAAGAGGGAAACATCTAAAACATGCAGGATAGTGGCTCTCCAGGACCAGGGTTCCAGACCCCTGCCCTAAATGCTCCATGTGGAATTGGGGGTAAAACACAGAACATTGAATGAGACTGACGCACTATAAAAATAGACAGTTTGGGCTTTTTTTTTCTTTCTTTCTTTGTTTTTTTTTTTTTTTTTTTTTTTTTTTACACCATTTTCTTTGTCATTTTTTCTTTTTGCTGTTTTTTTGCAGTGTTATAGTAATTTTCCTTTATGTAAATATTTCATTAATTTTTGTTCATTTAGCTGCTTATTTTATTTTTCTACATTTTCTTTTTATTTTATTCATATTTTCTTCAATTTTGTTCAGTTTGTGGCCTATTTTGTTCATGTTACCTATTGTTTTGTTGGGTTATTATCCATTTTTGTTCATTTTATTGATCACTTTGGCTGTTTTTGTTCATTTTGTAACTGCTTTTTGGAGTTCAACCTGGTGTTAAGGCCCCGTCCCAAAGTTCCCCCTTGGTCCCTAGCACTCGTTTTGGAGTCCCCTCGTGCACTCTGAACAGAGTCACAAAGGGTAGGAAAGTTCTACGGACGCAATGGGACACTGACGTCAACAAAAAAGTGAGGTTGCGTATATGCCGAAGTTGACAGTAAATATAGCGATACATGAATCCACATAATGACAGAACAAAACTACACCATGGTCGGTCCAGGAGATTCAGTCTGTGGTGGCTGACGTAAAAATTCAGATGAAACAACACGTAACGAGCGAGTTTATCAATAATTCCGTGAGCGGAAAACACGGAAGTACGCGCCACCCGCTTTCAC
>JAPTYQ010000029.1:26940606-26951381 GCA_029814465.1 Ostorhinchus cyanosoma
GGGCGGGGCTAAGCGGCAGATTCTTCCCTCCGTTTGAAGCAAACGCATCGAGTCTGCATCCAAGCTGACTCGTTTTCGAGGGACAGAATGTCCACTCCCCCTCGTAACTAAAGAGAAATGGGACACCCTAACCCTCCAAAACTTCACTGGAAACGTAGGCGTAGGGAAGAAATGTAGGGGAGGGGGAACTTTGGGACGGACCGAAGAAGCAGTTGGACTGTTGTAGAAACAAAAAAGAGCCCAAAACTAAAACTCCTGGGCCCAAATCCAAATCCTTGTTGTTCAGTTTGTTCCAGTTCACAGTTGATGTTCAACATCCTAAATCTTTTATTGATGTTCATTCTAGTGCCTTATTTAGTCCAAATCTGTCAAACTCCAGTTCCTCTCTTTTTTCATTTTCTGTTATTCCAGCTGTTTTGATCCTAAAACACACAGTAAAACAAAACCACTGAAGAAAAGGAACACAAGGGTTCATTTATAATAGAAATAAACCATTACCATTCATGTGTGTGTTTTTTCCACTTTTACAGTATAGTGGCTTAGGTGCCATAAAATGTCATCATGTATTATTATTGGATGGACAATCACAGACACAGATTGTATATTTGCTAGATAATTATTTGTTTACATCTACTTTGTCTCTGTCATCCTCAGCTCGTGGTCTGGACATCCCATCCATCCGCACGGTGGTCAACTACGACGTGGCGCGTGACATCGACACGCACACACACAGAATCGGTCGAACGGGTCGCGCTGGAGAGAAGGGCGTGGCTTACACCCTCCTCACCAACAAAGACACGTCGTTCGCTGGCGACCTCGTACGAAATCTGGAGGGAGCCAATCAGTCCGTGTCCAAAGAGCTGATGGATTTAGCCATGCAGGTGAGGAAATGAAAGCCAGCCAACACCGCGGTGAACTTGGCCTAAACATGAATCTTTTTAACTCACTCTGTTGATATTTTTTCCAGAATCCGTGGTTCAGGAAATCCAGGTTTAAGGGCGGTAAAGGGAAGAAGCTGAATATTGGCGGCGGTGGTCTTGGTTACAGAGAAAGGCCTGGTTTAGGAGCTGAGAGTTCTGTAAGTTTGACTTTTTTTTTAAATTTAACTAGGAAAGATCCCATTGAGATTAAGAACTTCTTTCACAAAGGAGTCCTGGTCAAGATAGGCAGCAGCAAATACGACACACAGTTACAACATTACACAGTTAAAACACATTTAATAGACACATCTGACAATAAATAGTAAAAAAAAAAAAAAAAAAACCATTTCTAAACAGATTAACCCTTAAAGACCCAAACAGCCACTGGTGACCAAACCATCTACTGATCTAAACTGTTTCATACCTGTTGATCCACTAATCCTATCAGTACATGCCAATGATGGGTGTAAATACAGTTATTGATCTTTTCATGGTCATCAGATATGACCCATTTGGATGTTCAGAGGCTCCGTAGTTACCATGGAAACAGCGTTGTCTTCTACCACATTGATTCACCAGTAAAACCCATGGAGTTGGATCAATGACAGTGGATGGAAACACTGGGTTTGACATTCAGTTATTGATATCTTTACTGAAAGTCACATTTTCTTTAGTTTCCTGTGTTTCTGATATAATAACCCACAACTTCAGTCCAATCTTTTATGAACATCTACATGATCAGTGAATTAAATCTGGAAAATACATGATTTACACTGAAAAAACCCCCACAAAATAAGCAGGATAATATTTGGGTGAATAAATCACTTAAGAAAAGTTAAATATAGAGAAAACCCTGTATGTTTAAGACAGAAAAGACAGATGTGATGTTTGTGTGTGTTGTCTTTGCAGGACCGCAGCAGCAGCAGCAGCCTGTTGTCGTCCAGTAGTTTTGAAGGCTACACTAAACCCACCACCGGGGCCATGGGAGACCGAATGTCTGCGATGAAGCAGGCCTTCCAGGTACGACCGAGACACAACTGACTCCAGCTCAAACACCTCCACTTTATGGAAGACTGACTCATACTGTTCGAGTGGTCTGTTTCATTTATTGACATTATTGAAACTTAATTCTATTCTGCCTTAATGAGTCAAAAATACAGTGCAGAGTGTTCAACCAGAATTCCCAGATGTAAAAAAACAAAACAAAAAAACATTATTTTTGTTTTTTATTAATTTTTTTATTTTGAATTTAAAACTAAAAACAACAAGAAAAACTAAGAAAGAAAAAAAAAATCTGACATGGAGTAGGATGAAGTGTAGCTTATATAGTCCCGCCCCCTTACCACATGTTTTTCTACTGACTCCAAAGTCCCACGATCCAAGAAATAACTCCAAAATATTACACTTATCAAAAATAAACTATTATTATTTATTTATCCATTATTTATAATCATATAATGTACATTCTATCTTGATACAGTCTACCATGTTATAACACCATTATAAAATAATGATGCTATCATGTGTCTTCCTTCTGTCCAGGCTCAGTATAAAAGTCACTTCGTGGCTGCATCCAGCGGTCCTCCGAAGCTCAGCGCCAAATCCAGCAGCTCATCGGGCTGGACCAGCGCCGGCAGTCTGAGCTCTGTGCCGACGGAATCCGCCAACGGTTCCGAACGCTCCCACGCCGCCGCGTCCATGTTGAGCGGCTTCACCAGCGCCGGATCCCTGAGCTCTGTGGCGGCCAGTCAGACCAGTTCGCCGCTCATCCAGTACCCGGCCACGCCCAGAGACAGCCCCAGGGACAGCCCCAGAGACAGCCCCAGAGACAGCCCCAGGGACAGACACGGAGAAGACCGGGGACGCCACGGAGACGGACACCACCGCCACAGCGACAGGAGCGATCGGCACGGCGGCGGCGACGACCGCTACGGAGACAGAGATCGCCATGGAGACCGTGATCGAGACCGCCACGGCGACCGCGATCGTCACAGCAGCAGCAGCCGCCATGGTGACAGTCGCAACGGAGACAGGAGGGAAAGAGACGATCGGAGGAGCGAAAGGGACGACAGGGGAGACGATAGCTTCGCCGTCCCCGAACCGCCGAAGCGTAGAAAGAGCAGGTGGGACAACTAAAGAAAAGCCCCCGTCGTTATAGTAACATGATAAACACCTGCTCCACCATCAGCTGGTCTGTGTAGGCAGATAGCAGAGCATATCAGACACAAGCACAGGGTGAACACATGGACTCTGGAGAAGTGGAGAGTGTCCTGACACCAGAGGGGGGGTTGTTTTGGTCAGAACTGAACCGAGTTAGTGACAGAAGCAGCGCAGAGCAGCCACTGTACATACGCCATCCAGACCCTCGTTAATATACGTCCATAGGTTGACGCAGTAGAGCTGGAGCCAACCCTGCTGTCGGTAAATCATTACGATGTGTTGGTTGTTGTCTTGTTTCCTCACCGAGCTCCTAACATGCTTTCGTGCTTGCAGACCTGATGCTGTATTTTTCCTAAGGGATCTTTGCCAAGTGTTTGTGTGTTTGCATTTAGTTGATCTACAAAGTTAAATACCGGCTCATCTCGAAGGCGCCCTGTGATTATTACATTCAATATCATGTCCGTATATACAGTATAGCTCTTTTGTGTCTTGTATTCAAGTTTTAGTAAAGTGCCTTTCCTTGGCATTTAGTGTGTCTATGCTTTTGAACTATTTTTCAAGAAAATGGATATGTTTGTAAGAAAGGAACTTCGAGTGTCCGTTAACACAATGAAAATGTGAAGTTTTGATTAAAAAGACTCCTTTGGCATCTGTTTCTGTTTCCTCAATGCTCTGTCACTTGGTCAGAACTAATGTTTTTGTCAAAGTGCATTCACACTGAGTCAACATTGTTTAATTTCTTTGATTCTGATATTTAGAACAAGGATCAAATAATAAGTGTTGCAGTTTTTCCTGTGGCCACCAGAGGGCAGTTAATTCACAATCCATCTGATATTCAGGAAAGAATGGAATCAGAAATAACCTGTTTTTCATTCGTCTTAGTAAGTTTGCAATTTCGCATATCCTTGTCCTCATGTAACTCATACACTGTATGGTCCAATGTATTTAGAGATGTTGGATTCAGATGTTTCTAATGGGTCTGGGATACGAAAGAATAACAAATGTCTTCATATAGTTTTATAATGGGTTAATCAAGGGGACTCCTGAAAAATGTGAAAAGTGCATAAATTGCAAAATTACGATTATCCCTGTGGAGGACTTCCCTGTTCATCCCCCCCAAAAAAAAAAATAAAGGCTCTTTTTATTATTTTTTGTAAATACATCAAGAGAAATGTTATATTAAAATTCCAATTTTTATTTTTCTTTATCCAATTACTCTGATTCCCAGCATCATCTAGATCCTGCAGAAACTTGTAGACTACACAGGCAGTAATGACTGGTAAGAAAGTAATTTTGTGTAATTCAGTCCCACTTTCACAGTAAATGCAAAAGTGGGACTAAAGATTTATGGTTTAATAATAGTTCAATAGGTGGATAAAAGTTTATTGGAATGATAATAGTGAAATGTTACATTGAAATGCACAATTTTAGTGACATATTCACATATCATCTAAACCTGTAACAACTAAAATCTTCAGTTTCACTTGTAAAGTACACATAGAAGATTATAGTTTAATAGATACAATTTTATTGTAATGATAGTGAAATGTTCAATTGTAGTACATGATTTCAGAAAAAATCCATCATGTTTGCATTTATGAACGTTTTATGAGAAGTACCAAGAAATACATTTACAAACTGCACTTTCACACAAATGTGCAAAACCTGGACAAAAATGAACAACCTGAAATGTGTAAAGAGATGGAAGGGCAATTGTACCAATATTCTGCCTGTTATTCAATGTTTTGTGTATTTTTAGATCCACTGTGATCTGTATGTTCTAATGCACTTGTGAAAATGATAAACTGAGGCAGAATATTGATAAAATTGCTCTTATTTTTCTCAAGGAATTTCCAGTTGCACATGTTATTCACATTTTGTAAAGGACAGTTTGTAGTTGTAAACATTTTCATCATCTAATTTTACTTTTTTTTTTTTACACTGGAATAAAGGGGAAGAACTTGACATGTCATTATTTAACAGTCTAGTCCCCTGATGTAGACCAAAGACAGTGACTAAAATCCCTAGTTTTATTTGTTAATTACACATAATAACATGGTAATTGATCTGGAATCATTACGCAAATGAGAATGTAGTTGATCCGTTACCAATTTACTGCTAAATTTGGACCACAAAATTAATTACATGTACAGAGTAATATCTCATCCTCTATTAAACACTGAATTCAGTGATTTTATGAATGAAAATACATCAATAAAATAATTAAATTCCAGTTCTGACTTTTACTAATCTCCTCCGGGCTGTAGCGTAAAAAGGAGTTTGTCCGACAACCCTTGAACGCACCAGGGGCAGCCGTCAGCCAATCGCATGAGAGC
Source organism: Ostorhinchus cyanosoma (assembly GCA_029814465.1). Taxonomy (NCBI): domain Eukaryota; kingdom Metazoa; phylum Chordata; class Actinopteri; order Kurtiformes; family Apogonidae; genus Ostorhinchus; species Ostorhinchus cyanosoma. The sequence continues at coordinate 26,946,023 of JAPTYQ010000029.1, forward strand.
TCGCGGTAATGAAAAAAAAAAAAAAGAAGAAGAAGAAAAAAAACGGGCCGTTGAAAACTGATCCGAGCAGCAGAGGCGGAGGACACGGACTCACCGGCACCGGGGCCAGCGTTCGCAACAAAAGCGTCCCTGTAAACGCGGATGAGAGAGCGGATATCCACCTCCGGCCACTGACCGAACCGACTCTGCGTTACCGAGCAGCGTGTCACAGAACCAGCGCAGATGGTGAGTGTTTTCCGGGGGGTGTTCGTGGTTCCGCAGCCTCCCCGCCCTCCGCCGCTCTCCTCCGGGGTCTTTTTTGTGAGATGAGGCGGCGGCGGTGGTGGTGGTGGATGTCCGCGGAGGGTTAGCTAACCAGGAGCCGGTTTTACGGTTTTAGCTGCAGTGCTCACGTTGGACTCTAATGCCGTTTTCAGGGAAAGACAGAGCAGATAAAAGCGGTTTGTTGGAAGGTGTTCTAAGGTTGTGTAAACCTCCGCCGTCGGTCCCCTCTATGTGCTGGATGCTAGCAGCGCGCGCCTCTTATTTTTATGTTCCCTACATAGCACAGGCTATTTAATAAACAGGCTGATTAAACCCGTGTAATTACACTTTTACCTCATTTATGGAGCATATAATCCACATGAAGCCTTTCTTAACCTGCTCAAAACCCTATTTAGAGGCTGTTTTATTTCACATTATGGCTCATAATTAAATGTTTTTGTTGTGTTTGAGCAGCCAAGGCAGACAAATGAATGTGTTCCATGTTTTATTTATTTATATTTATTTATTTATTTATTTTTAAATAATTGGCTCCAACCTGCTGAGTGTTACATAAGATAAGACAATAAAATAATATGACAGGTTTATTTATCACATGCACAGAAGTGGATTTGTGTAACTGTACCTGCAGCCAATAGTTAAATATTTAGTTATTTATGAAGTTTATTTGATAGGGGCAAAGGAAATTACATTGTTTAACTTTACCTGCTACAAATAAGCTGATTCACTAAAAGATGAGCTCTTGCTAGTTTCCATAAGTGCTTTTTGGAGTTCAACCAGGTGCCAAAAAGCAGCTGGACTGATTTAGAAAAAAAGAGGCCCAAAATAAAAAACTACTGGGCCCAAATTCAAATACTTCTACTGTGTGTGTTACAGTCCACAGTTTATATTAAACACAGATAATTGAAGGACATTCTGAGAGTCTTATTTAGTGAAATAGAAAAAAAGGAAAGACAAACAGCACGCAAGATTTAAAAAAAGTATAATTATAAATGCATATATTGAAAAAATAGCTGTATGCATGAATAATTTTTAGTAATTTAGATGAGGATAAGGTGCATGTAAGTGTTTTTCCTCAGCGTTAGGGGTAAAAACGTTTCTTCCAACTCTCTTTTCCAACTCGCTTTTGTTCTCAGACTGTAAAAATGCCAACCTGGTGGTAAAAGGGGAAAGAGAGAGTATCCGTGGTGGCTGGGCTGTTTCAGGATCTTTCTAACACCCTTAACATGCAATGTTTTGTGTAATGATCTGTTGTAAAGCCAATATTTACACACAGCAATAAGCAGTTGTTATGCATTGGCAAAGAGACTAATGGAGTTACTCAGAGAATGAAGCAGAAATGCATAGAAGTGAAGGAGGTCCGTTCTGAGGGGATGCATGCTGCTGGTGTGGCTCTACAGGAAGTTTACAGCACCATCTGATTCAGAGCTCCTGCCAAAATAAACTCTCACTGTGTGAAGGAATAATTATGACCCAAATCTCTCTCCACATGTCACATTAAACATATTTTCTCTTGATTCATTGAATAAATAAAGTGACCACATGGAGCCTAAGCATACGACGTAATGTAATACTGCAAAATATCAAAATTAAGCATGTGATGGTCTTTAATAGTTTATTTGTTTCTTGTTTTTACGGATCCCTGTTAGCTTCCAACATAGTGGTTGCAGCTTTTCCTTGGGTCCATTAAAATACAAATTCAGTTACAACAGGCATAACTACATAAATAAAAACAAGTTTACAGTTCATTTTTATCACCAGCGAGCTTAAAATTTCAGCTCAATACATAAACCTTAAAACATTTAAACTTTTATCTTTACAGCAACTTGAATTCCAAGAGTCAGAACAATCATTTGCATTACTGTATTTCCTTGAGTAGTTCCTGTTTGAGTGTTTTTTTTGTTGGTTTTTTTTAATGAATGTAAGCTTTTAGTGTGTTTGATGTATGAAGGCAGCTTATTCCATAGACTGGAGGCCCTGGAAAAGATGGAGTTTTTCAATCGATAGTTGTTTTTGGTTTGGGAAGTTCCAGGTGACCCATGGTAACCTGTCTGCTGCCATGATTATGGTGTAGACCTCTGTGCCTTATTCTGTCGGTAAGAAAGTCAGGTTTCCTGTTCACAATAGTACTCCTCATAAGAAGGAGGAGTTGTGGAGACTGATCTGCATGACTTACAAAGTCAGGTTTGGTGCTTTGTGTTGGACTTTTCAGACCAGATCCGAGGTCGTCATTTTGTTTTGTCTTGGAAAGATCAGCTTTGTACTTCTGTCTGTTCTGTGTCAAGTTCACTCTCCTTCATGTTTATTTCTGTTGCCTTCATGCACATTTCCTGCTGGTATCTGTACTGTGTGGAAGAACAGAAGCATTATACATACAGTAAAAAAATCTGCGTTTAATGAGTGTAATTTGCATCGTTTATAGCGCGTTACATAGAACATGTAAGTCTGCTGCTGCATGATATATATTGCCATGTTGCACTGCTTTAACCTTGCATAAAAAAAACCTTGGTAATGCAGTAATATCTGTGCATAATGCTATGGAAATATATCCAAGATGTGGAGGATCTTGCTTTTTTTTTCTCTATTAGTACTGAAAGAGAGGAAACTAATACAGCAGGGTTTTCCAGACCATTATAAGACTCTTGTGTACTACCCAAACCATTTTGGGAACCACAGAAGTCAAATTAAAGTAAATTCAGTGTGAAATTACTTTCCCCCCAGATCTTATAGTTTTAGTTGGTCGTCAGTAGCTTCTGTAGTAGGTTTTCTTTGGATTTTAGGTGTTGTAATGGCAGCACTAATATCTCAAAATGTTTATGAATTATGAGTTATGAATTCTATGCCCCTAAAGTGTCCACATACATAGGAAAAAAACTGCAACTGTGTAAAGTGACGGTGCAGTGTGTCAAATTATATATTCCAGGAGGTTTAGCTGAATGGAAATTGTGAAAAATACCTAAATCGTAAAATCCTTAGTAGGACATTCTTGCTCAACAAAAAGTCGAAATGCAAGCTTTTGGATTCTTGTTTTTTTCATTATTATTATTATTATGACTGTGTTGTGCATGTTATCAGTAAAGAAAGGGAGTTTTATCAGTTCATGTAGCCAGAAAACAAGTGGATCTAACATAACATTAAAAAAAAAAGATTAAATTTTTTGCTCTCTTTCTAAGAAGCTCTAGTTTGTAGATAAGTAACATCAGAGGTTCTTGGAGAGAACCTCCAAATACCACAACCACAAAGCTAAGGAAAACTGTGAGGTATTTACCCTCCACATCCCTGGTTTATTAAACACGGAATTAAAAAAAAATGAGGACAGTCCAAAATCCGGATCATAACATGGATGGAATTGTCTTGTGAATATTCTTTTTTTGGGAGTATTGAATGCTGACTAATCTACATAATATAAGTAGGTCTGGCCTTGTTTCTGGAGCTTCTGGTCCAGGATAAATGTCCTCTTCTACCTTTGTAGTCTCCAGCTGGTGCGATTGCTGTGTAACGCTGAACAGGAAATCCCTTTGTCCACTAAAACTTCACAGATTAACCATGCATTTCACTCTTTACGCCCACTTCGTGCCCATGTTTGTCTTGTCGTGGAGTTTACAAACTGCTCTGAGGTCTGGGAAAAACCGCATGGGCCACCACAGCTCCGGCAGTCTGTCATTAGAACTCTGGCATATGGCCACGAGGCTTAAGTAAGAATATGTTCATTTTCATTTCCTGCCACTGTCAGCGAGCGCAGCCTGGCTGTAATATCTGTCAGAGTTGACAGCACAGATTGACACCCTGCCTGATTTACGTCAGCGTTCTGATGAATCTGCGTGACTTATTTGTCCAGAAAGAATGAACGAGGGTTTAGTGAAAGCCGCAGCGTGGACTAATAACGTTTATTTTGTTTCACCATATGCTCATCTGTCAGACAATTACCATTAACAGCACAAAAACCTGATTTGTCGAGCGTGTCAGTGGGGTGCCATATGTTGGGGAGGGGGATGTTTGGCGGCTGTCAGATGTGCAGAACTGTCATAAATGGGTCGCCAGCAGGTCCAAACCACAGAGCGACACAGAAAATGGTCAGGGGGATACTTTTAACTTGATACACACCCATTTAAATGAAATATTACATGTGATTTATTGCAGTTTAAGTCATTTTTATGAAGTGGAATTTAATGTCCAAACCTGGAAAACATTTGGGTTTGTAACTTGCTGATTTTTATGCTTTACAGAGAAATGTTTTTGTATATGTTCTTTTTTTTTTTTTTTTTTTTTTTTCACTAATGTTTTATGATGTGTGACTGTGCTTGAAGTTCACCTTCAAGTAAAGAAGGCGTTAGTTTCCACATATCTTACAGATGTCTGAATCTGGCACAAGCACATCCTGAATATGCAAGCACCTCATAAACTACAGTACACATATTTTTAGTTCGCCTGTTTTTTCCTTTCACCTCTGAATACAAATCTCACTGTGGACTCTGTAAACCTGTACTGAAAGGTTCTGGCACAGACGCTGAAGGACTTAGCACATCTCTGACTTTGAGTTATTTCATTTGTTTCATTTTCCGGACTGGTTTCACTTCAGTCGACTGAAAATCAGATCAGACAGATGGTTTGTAATAAAGGCTGAGCTGCATGTCGTACTGAACATTCCCAGGAAGACGACAAAAGCCTGTAATTATTTATTGATCGACACATAGGGAAATAAACAAACTGCTACCTAACTATTGACATTTCATGATTGATTTATTTTTTTATATGATATTTGCAGTTGAAGGTATGCATTGTGCTCTTAAAGCTTTAAAGGCTTGACTCGTCTCATGTCAGGTGTGTTTTTTTTTTTCTATTTCCTCGTGTACGCTGTCAGAACCAGATGAAATGTCAATTATGGGGTTGAAACAGTGCCATCCCACAACCAGAACAAATATAGAAACGTTTCATGATGCAAATCTGAAATCTGTACTACGAACCATTTATTATCTATTGAAACCTAAAATATTAGTGTTGCTAAAAAAAAAAATTCTTCTCCCACCCCTTGTTTTCTTCAGTTTGTTCATTTTAATGCCTGGTTCAACTAAAGCTCCATTAGTTTGGACAAATAGAA
>JAPTYQ010000029.1:26951481-26975786 GCA_029814465.1 Ostorhinchus cyanosoma
ATGTTTTCTTTTCTGTCTGTTTTAGTCACATGATCCACACAGGAGTTAGAACTGGATTACATAACCATTGTTTTTGAGGACTTTGGATGGTCTAAGGACTTTTTCCACGACTGAATTTGACACAGTAGTACATTAAAACAGAAACCTGTGTCCTTGCCTCTCATGGCTGGTGAGTGGTTTCTGTCACTTGCTTACAGTATTTTTGGAAATGATCTGCTTCAGGAATAAAATTTGGTAAATTTTGAATACTTTGATATGATTTGTAAAACAAATGACAAAAGACTTACACTCAAATGGATCTGAAAAGTGAATGTATTATGATGTACAGACAGTGTTTGAGCTCAGATATAAACATTCATTTTGTGTAAAACCAATTCTCTGATTAATTCATACAATTTCATATTTTGATCCAATACCGTATCATGAAAACTATTGAAAACTGTCACTATTTGCTTCGTTTTTTCTGATGAATGTTCAAAATTTGCTCGAGCTTCACTGCTCTTACTCTGGAAGCCTTTTTCTTGTGGGCCAGTGTCATTTTACACACATAAAAACTGCATTTTCTACAGTAACAACCAACACACTGATTTTCACACTCTGTAATACTTTTACTTCAAAAGGATGTAATCTGTCTATTCAGCAGCCGTGAGAACGAGGGATGGAGGAAGATTTCTGATTAAAATATGGAGCTGAAACCTCAAAACTACTGTGTCAGTAGTGAAATGACGGGCTCAGTAATAACACTTTTATTATAAGGGATCCATTTACATATCAGCGACATCAATTTTGGCTGATATTTACTGATAACATAAGTAGCAAATCTGTTGTGTGATAGTGATGTTTTTTTCATAAATTTGCATGTTTTTTTTTTGTTTGTTTTCATTCAGAGGTAATGGAATGAACTGAAAGACTTAAATATAGTATCTATATTTATACTGATGATTTTTGTTGTTGTTGGCAAGATTGGATAATTAACCACAAAAATTAAATCAGGACACAAAGTAACATCTGCATCAGCTATTGGTTAGATGATGAGCTGAAATATATTGTATTCAGTGCAACCCCCCCCCATATTATCTAAAACACAGTGTTTCGGTGTTTTGTTACGCTTCATTTTTTGTCTTCAAACTTGACCTTATTTTAGTAAAAAACATTCCCATTACTATGTGTGGGTTAAAAGTTGTGATGAATGGTTACTAAAAACCCTCAAGGGGCTTAACCAGTGGCAACCCCCAGATTTCAAAGATTATTTACAACTGCAATTAAGAACATATACTTGGAAAAAAGGGCCATCAAAAAACCGTAATAGTGGAAACACTGCCCTTTTCATACATTCGATTGTAGAGGACACGATGATTTTTATAGACGTAAGGCTAACTGCCACCACAAATATTATTTTGGTTTCAATAAATAATAAATGGACATGTGATTTGCCTACTTAAATGCCTTTTAAATGTGTTTTTTGGCTGAGGTACAGCAGTTTGTACCAGTTGGGTCGGATGGCCCAGTTTCTCTAAATACAGTGTTTCCCACAGTATCATCAGTCAGAGGCTGACGGCTGAACAGTCACGGTTCGAGTCTGTGGAGCTCGATAATAAAATCTGTCTGCGGTGACTCAAAATGAAAATCACAGGATGGGCAATGGATAGAACAGGGTGCATGTGAGTCTTCAGAGTGAGATGGAAATGGGCCGATCGTGAAGCAGATATTTACATCTGACTTTGTTCAAGACGGGATGGGACATGTTATCCCGGATTCCGACCCTTGAGGAGAATTCGTGAAAACGTTCCCTCTTCTCTAATCTGCGATAGTATCTGATGCCTTTTATCACTCGAAGCTGTTTCTTCATGACCTTCAGTTCGGTTCCTACATGTCGTTTTGTTAACACAACCTTTCCAACACATTCTTTCACTTTTTTTTTTTGTTCTTTTCAATTTTAAGGCAAAAACATAAACAAACCAGCTGCTGCAGCATTCCATCACCATCCTGAACATCACAGGACTGGAACATGACTGAACAAAATGAACTGAATGTGGTCCGGAGTCATGTTTTAGCTCCGTATTAGACTGATCTGACAGTATAATCAGAGGGGTTCTGTAATTGTGGCCTCAGGCAGCCACTTCAAGTGAATTACAGAAGGAGAACACAAAAGCCTTTTTCACCATACTTACTCTGACATCGCATCTTTCTGCAGTTTGTAGTTCACAAATAATCAGTTTGGAGAAGCAGACGGGCCATTCTGACAGCTCAGGAGTTTAACTTTTAGTTTAAGCCCTGATGTGTCTGAACGTCTGATTTATTTTAAATATTCCTAAAAACTCAACCGTTTGCTCAATAGGAAAAATTTTAAAATGTGCTGATAAAATAGACCTTGTTCTTTCTATAGATATCTGAGCATGCTCAGTGCAACCCCCTGTGAAATCTGTGTGTGTTTCGGGGGAGTAAAACACAGAGTAGTGAGACGGACTCGGAATATATATATATATATATATATATAGAGAGAGAGAGAGAGACGCTTTTCTTGTTGTTTTTTTATTTTGTTTTATTTTACATCATTTTCTTTATGTGTTTTTTTTTTTACTGTGTTTTTGCTGAGTTCTGAGCATGTAACTGCAGGTATGAAAACGTTGCCGGATTGCTTTAATGAAAAAAAAGAGCCCATAACAAAAACTACTGGGCCAAAATTCAAAGCCTTGTCATTCAGCGTGCTCCAGTTCACAGTTCATGTTCCACAGCCTAAATCTCTTATTGGTGTATATTCTGAGGGCTTTATTTAGTAAAAACCTGTCAAACTTAAGAATAAAACAATAAAGCAAAACCCCTGAAGAAAAGGAGCACATGCACATACTCACAGCAGCTTTAATGACACTGAAACAGACGCAGATTCACAGCAGCACCTTTACCTGGAATCATGTCTGGAGTTAAAGGATTAAAATAACAAATTCACACAGCAACACAGACTAAACAACTGAGGCAACAGTTGATGAAACCCTGTCTTAAGTGAGGATAAATGTTTATGTCAAAGGAGTCTGGTAGCTCCATGAGGGTGAAGTAATGCCTTCAGTTAGTGGTTACAAAGGTTTGTCAAATGGAAAAGAAAAACACTGAAAACATGTGAGATGTCTGTCAGTAGCAGTACCAGTTATAGCTGTGGGAGCTGATAACCTCCATCAGCAACTCCTCATGATAAAACCTTTTGCATATACAACACCACAGACACATATCTACAAATAGACCTTGGCTGTGAAATCATTATTTGATTAACCAAATATCTGTTGACCGTTAAATCAATCACCAACGGTTTTGACAAATGATTAACCAGTTCTGGTAATTAGTTTAACAAAAAAGCCAAAATATTAGGCTTCGAGCTTCTTAGATATGAATATTTTTTCAATTCTTTATTCCTCTATGAAAGTTAACTGCATTCCATTGGGTTGTGGAACAAACCAGATATTCAAGGAGACCACTAGCCCTTTTCCACTGGAAATCTGTGCAAAACTTTAAGAATATTTACAAAATGTTGAAAAAACAGAAGTGCGTAATGTTGGTTTTTCCATTAAATCACAAATGAGATGATTTTGTTTATTGATTATCGTGAAATGACACCAGAAGTCATTCGATAAACATGGCAACAAATGTAAATGTTGTGTTGATTTACAGATATATTCATTATTCTTTTGTATTACCCCTCTGTCTCCTACTGAATTCAAAAATGATTGGGTTTCCTGGTGTGTCCACACATACGCTGCCATATTCCTTTTAAACTCTTCTTCTTTGCTTGTTGTAACGTTTGTCTACATTTTTTTAAATTCATGTGACTCTAGTTGGGGCAGAAGGTCTTTCCATTGCAGTTTTTGTGATACACCATTTGCACTATGCCCGAAAAACATCACCTCTTGCCAGTGCAAAAACTTTAATCGAAAAAAGAACATTTTGGCGAAATTGTTGTTTTTCCATAAAGTACATTTTTTTGTGCAAGTTTTATTTGCGCAGTCGTTAGTTGGAGCCCTATTGGACAGTCCTCATGATACAACCAATATAAAGAGACACTAATGAGACAGATTCACATCAACAGTATATAAATAAAGCTTTTACCACTGATTCCTTCTGAATTTGCAGTTTGGAGTTAGTGGAGTTGTTTCGGTTCTGTGGTGCTGATTATCATAACTGGAGATGTGCCAACTGCAATCTACTGTAGATAATACACCGACTATGAACCAGTACTTCCTACAACCCCATTAATGAGCCAGTCCTTCATATATGAACGTCTTGAAGTGGCTGCTTCTGCATCTTCATGTAAATCACTTGGAAGGGTTCCCTGAACAGCATCCACAGACAGGAAGTGAGAATCCACGTGTCAGTCGTCGTGCAGACTTTCAGACATCGAACTCATTGCTTTGCACTGCGAAATGCTCTGTTGCGCTCTCTCTCTCTGCAAACAGGAAGTTCAAAAAGGGAAGAGAAGTAGTGGCCGAGTGAGCGACCCGACATGATACCAGATGTGTTTGCTCTGCAGACTCATGAGTGGAACCTCATGGGACGGTTTCATTCATCGCTCCTCAGCCAAAGCCCATGTTCGGCTAGGGCTCATTTTTCTGTCACAGAAGCATATTTATTAACCCTTTAACCTCTAATGTATCTGTGGTGAGAATATGATTTATTTTAGATATTGATTAAAATTCAATCAAACTGTTTCCTCAATAAGAAAAAATTCTAAATGTGCTGATAAGATAGATCTTGTGTTAGTCATAGACATGCTCAGTAAATACACGTTTGTTTTTTTACTGTTGTTTCTGAGTTTTGACCATGGAACTGCTTTTTGGAGTTCAACCAGGTGTCAAAAAGCAGCAGGACTGATTTATAAATAAAGAGCCCAAAACTAAAACTCATAGGCCCAAATTCAAATCCATGTTTTTGTTCAGTTTGTTCCAGTTCACAGTTGATGTTCAACATTCTAAATCTCTTACTGATGTTCATTCTAGTGCCTTATTTAGCCCAAACCTGTCAAACTTCAGTTCCTCTCTTTCTTTTTTTCTGTTCTTCCACCTGTTTTGACCCTAAAACATACAGTAAAACAAAACCACTGACGAAAAGGAACACAAGCACAAACTCACAGCAGGTTTAATGAACCTGAAACAGATACAGATTCACAGCAGCACCTTTACCTGGAATCATGTAACTTCATACTAGTTTGGACTTTTTTCGTACTTGGAGGCATCTTTTCACATACCTGCTCAGTCTCTTCATGTTCAGAGTTATTAACGTCAGATTGCTGCCAAAGGGAGGCTATATATCGTCCCTGCAGGGGCTGTTTAGCTGCAGGAACTGTGCCATCACCTGTAGTCCAAACACCACTATCTGCTAAAGATATGCTGCATGATCCAACATGATTTGTTTCATAATTGGGAAATGTTGTTTGTTAAAAGTCCGAAAGCACATTGCTCAACAGGTACTGCACATTTGTAACGTTTTTCTCCACTCTGCTGCCGCGAATGATTAAACTCTGATTATATTTCTAAAAATAAAGATGAGAGAGTGGGAGCCTTGTTTTGCATTAATGACATAAGACATTTGTTAACACAGCGCCTGCCTTCCCTTCTAGGGAAGCTGCTGTACTGAGTCCTTGAACACAACAGTGTGTTCAGTGTTCAAGTGTAAACTGGGAGTTTGTCTTCAGTCCATCAACGCTGCAAACACATTCCATCTATGAAGTCTTTATGAATGTATTGACCTTCACCTTGTTTATATTCCTCAGATATACAATAGAGGAACCTGATCTGTAGTTTTACCACCTGTTTGACTTCTATATTAGTGAAGGATTCACACACTAAAAAAAAAAAATAAAAAAATGTACATTGAAAACCATACTCAAGTAAAAATATCAAAATCAAAATGTACTCAGAGCTTACAGTATGAAAAGTAAAAGTATGCAGATTGATTCCTTTCTAAATGTTATGGTATTATGGAAAATGTAATGATTGTGTTTCGATCAGAATCACTCATAGGTAACTTGCATCTGTGGAACCCTCATGAGGACAAAGCAGATGTGTGGATGTTTTAAATACGTGACTAATGGTGTAGTCAACATGAAGCCACTGTTACATATGTTTGTGAACAGCACTGCATCCCATAGTAGAAGCACATCCTGTGTTTATTGAAAAATTATCCACACTGTAAAAAAGGGGTGTCTAAAAACAAGATAGAAGCACAAAATCTGAGGAAAAAGGTATTCAAAACAAGTGAATGATCTGTCCATGCAGCAAGATAATTCACTTAACAAGATATCTTAAATTAAGATGGTTAAGTCTAGAAATAAACATATGTACAGATGTATGAGCACATAAAATAAGAAATTAACTCTTAAAACAAGATAAATTATCTCACACTTCTACATTGAATTAGTTTTTTTTTTTATCTTGGTAAGAACCAAATATTCTCTGTATAGTGACTATAAGTGTCAAATAGACATAGTAGAGTTAAATTTACAACATTTGTCTCTGAGTTGTAGTGGAGTACATGTGTTAAAACAGCATAAAATAGAAATACACAAGCACTTGAAAATTATACTCAAGTACAGTACTTGAATAAATGTAAATCACTGGGTGGTCTGGGTAAGATGGAAAACCGTTTAAGAATGTCCTTCAGAGAAGCTGCACAACAGCCTTTTACTGATTACTGAATAAACATGTTTAAAGAGAAAAGGAGGAACAGCACAAGCAAACAAAACCCTCCTCAGTGTCAGCACAGGAAAACTGAAACACGCACACAGGCAGACGTGTGCTGGTGTAATTAAAACTCAAGCGAGGACTCACAGTGTGAGTGTGGGAATGATGCCATGAAGTAAGAGTTGAACCTCTGATGCAAGAAGATTTCACCACCAGTGTGAAAGTGGTCTTTGTTGGGTAAGATACCATGTTCCAGCTGGCTCTACTTCCTCACAGACTGGTATGTCCAACTGCTCCGTAGTTAAGTAAAGCAGACCTAATAATGATGCTGCAGCTTATACGTACGTTTACGTTAAAGGGTACCTGTTGTGAATTTTCATTGCTTGCAGTTTCATAGATCACCTATAATACCAGAGGTTTCATCCCATAAATTAGCTTATTGCCTGTTGTCAAGTGCGTACGAGTACTAAGTCACTGCTCTGTCAGTCAGACATGGTGTTTCCTCCTTCGTGGGCTGTTCCAGCTCCAGTACTGGTACAGATTTGTTGGTTGTTGTTTATCTGATTACCTGGACTTCAATGGACAGGTCACTGACCCCGAGCAGCAGACACCAGTCTAAGATGACCCATTATGAGCCAGTCCTGGGCCTCCTGTTGTCACTGTGCTTCTCATTATTGACTTTTTTCTTCTCAAAAAACTTTACTTTTCTTTGTGGTGTGAGGCCAGTGTGTTGATAAAAAGTGGTGGATTGATTGACAAACACTCATTCCAAAGCAATGGACACATCTAAACATGAGGGCAGTGACTCTTGACACCATTTGAAACAGACAAACCTGTTTAGTTACATGAAGTGAGCATGAACGGGCCTTTAATGTAACTGGGTCGTCCTTGGTCCAAGTGTGAGGAAAATCAGTTCAGCGGTTTTCGTCCCACTGAAGGACAACAAACAAACAACGTGATTGAAAACAATAAAAAGTGCAGACAGTCTCTCTCTAAGATCTGATTTGAGAAACAAATCTGATTTGCCTGATGTCTGAACCCAGTCTTCCTATTGTTAGTCTCCTTTATTAGTCAGGTGTCGTCTTGTGGTATTTAACATTTTGCGTAGATGGTAACTCCTATAGTGCGTCTACCTGAAGCTCAAAGCAGCAGAACAGTTGCCTGTTATCAGTCTTGCATTAGGATGGATGTCAGTTAATTTGCTGTTGTTCCCACGGGGACGCTGTAAGACAGAGGAAGCCTCATGTGTCAGAACAACTTCCTGCCACATTCGTGCTGTTTAGTGACAAATGAGACTCATGTACATATAAGGCAAAAAAAGACAAGATGGCACAAACCAATCTGCCGTCACATCTGTGTGTGTGTGTGTGTGTGTGTGTGTGTGTGTTTGGAATGTGTGCCTACCCCCTAACATGGTAACTTATCCTGCTGTGTTGTTCTAAAGCCAAAAAACTCAACAACTTAAAAATATATCAGTTGTGCTTTCACTCAGATCAGCATTGCAGCACTGCGTGTTTTCCTTTTTTGGCCACGTCTAATTCTTCTGGCCTCCCTGACCTCATTTGCAGGCTCTTCCACTGAACCAGACTCCATCTACATACTGTATGTGCAGTGGAAGCGTAATGCATTCACAGTTTTCTATAGTGTCAATGCATGTGAAAAGATCAAAGTCACGTTGGCTTAGCAGTGTCGCTCTGCAACAGGAAGTGGTCTAGCGTGCAGCCTGTGAGATAACCAACAAAATGTGATCTGTCTGGCTTTGTAGCGGTACTTTATGAAGTAAGCACTATCAGGATTCAGGGATGAGGAGATGAAGAGGCCAAACAAACAGTCGGGCATTAGATTGAACCTACAGGAAGCTGTTAATGTGCTAATCGCTTCAAAAGCATGTCTTCCGGTTCTCATAATCGCTGACAACATCCTTTACTTTTCTTGCCGCTCTGTTGTTGAGTGGTGCATTAAAGGGAAAGGGTCAAATAGAGTAAATAACAACACTGAGGAAACAGCTGTTTACATCATTTTACACTGAGAGACTCAGCAGCTCATCCCAGAATATTGAATAAACGATGGACACATGAGGATGGTGATGGTGTTTAACTTCTGCTTCGGTTTTTGTTTAGTTTTTTTTTTACCTTATGTCTATGCTGACATCAGCACGCACGGAGAAATTATGACATCAGCTGGATCAATGCCAAAATAAGCTACAGTCTGTGCGAGGGGCGGGGTTTGTTGTGCCTGGAACCACTTGTTATTAAAGGTGTTCAGTTACAGTAAATTAATGACTATTCTGAATAATTTTAGAACTATTATATCTGACAGTTAAATGTAAACTAGAATTTTACTGTGAGACCATAGCAGTGGGAGTTTTATCTGTGTACTAATGATTTCCACCATTTATCTTCAGGTTGGTTGAATTTTTGTGTTTTGATCTCAACACAGAACGTCCAACATTTTAACCCTCAAAGACAAACAGCCGCTGGTGACAAAAAGCGTCTAGTGATCGATCCAACATGTGTAATAACGTTTCAGCCACTAATTCTATCAATACATGTAAATAATTCAGGCAAAATGCAGTTTCTCAGTTTTCAGTGACATCAGATACGACCCATTTGGACGTTCAGAGGTTCAGTAGTGAACATGGAAACACCCTCAACGTCTACGACATTGATTTACCAGGAAAACACAGTTTGACAAATGCTAGTAGAAGTTGACACTTGTTTTTACATTTATTTAATGATGTATTTTGCTGAAAAGGTCTTCAGTTTCCTAATTTTCGATACAATAACCTTTGACTTTATGTTGATATTTACCAGGCTGCAAATTAATACTGAAAAAACAATAACTCAAACTATGAGTCAGTGGTCACATGATCAGGTGTGTGTCAAGAGATGCCCTCTCAGATATTATATCCTGCATTTTATTTGAACTTGATTTTTATCTGGAAACATTTGTGGTGTTTTACTTCTAATGAAATATACGTTGAATTATTAGAAAAATATTTTTTTAAGTCAATTTGCATTTTTATGAATTACTAGAAATTTCAGGTGACCCCAGTTGACTCCCAGGCAACTCCAAGGTTGAAAAACACTACATTAAACATAAAGTGGAAAATCATAAGGGTTTTTTTGGACTCTTTGAAATCTGAAAGGCATTTTATAGTGATAGAAATGGAGTTAGTTAATTTCAGAACAGTCCAAGTAACAAGTTTAACCCAAAAGTAAAGGTTACAACGTTGCAAATGAAACATAGTTTTTCTGAACAAACACAACTCAGCTGACACAGATAAAGAGTGAACATAACTGTTAGAAAGTGTGCAGGACCTGAAAACACCACCATCAGCATTTGTCTCCGATGTCAGAGATCTGCTTCCCTTTGCAGCTCAGGTCATAGCCCTTCACCCCCCACTGCCGAAATCACCCCCCCTTGTCCAACTCCAGCCAAACTGTTACATAACAGGGTTTTAGTCAAGTCTGCAGCGGACTTTTCCCCCCTGCCTTAACAGAGGCCGCCCTTCTTTCCCGTACACCGGCTTTTCCATGTGTTCCTCTGTCTGCTCATTATCCGCTTGAGCTACCTGTTAGTCCTGCTTAAATATGTAGCCGTGCTTGTTGCTACAGGGGACCTGTTCAATACTCCAAAGGGCAGAACCAGGCACTGTTTCTTCTTTGTTTTTATTCTCTGGAGTCACTCGGGGAAGTCATTCAATCGCTGCCGTCGTCCTAAAACATAAAAAAATCAACACCTGCAGTGAAGAGGGAAGTGTTGTGACCTGTGTGAAAGGGCGGCGAGAGAATTAAAGCACAAACCTGCAATTGTGGAAGATTGTAGGGTGATAGGAATGCTTCATTACATATGAGGTTATAGAGACAAGACAAGTAATAGTGTAGATAAAAGGCTGACAGTGTTCCCACGTATTTGACCTGAAGCCTTTAACCCATAAAGACCCAAACGTCCACCACCCACCAAAACCATCTACTGATTTAAACTGCTGAATACCTGTTGATCCATTAACCCTATTAATGCGTGTAAATAATTGGTATAAGTGCACTTTGTTGTCTTTTCATGGTCATCAGATTTGACCCATTTGGACGTTCAGAGGCTCCGTAGTTACCGTAGAAACACCGTCATCTTCTACAACATTCATTCACCAGTAAAACCAATGGAGTTGGATCAATGACAGTGGACAGATATTCTTGTTTTTGCATTCAGATATTGCTGTCTTTGCTGAAAAAGTCCTTTTTTCTTCAGTTTTCTCTGTTTAGATATAATAACCTTTTGAATTTTCTTGAACATCTAAATTAAATACAGGAAAAGACATGATTCACAGTGAAACATGCAAAATACAGAAGATAATATTATAATGAAAGGTGATATATCACTAAGAAATGTTAAATATAGAGGAAAAATTCATTTGGGAACTGCCATAAAAGTAGCGCTGGGTCTTTATGGGTTAAATGTAAATGGTGGTTGTGAGCTGTTGAGCTATGTTCATGGGCCCATGCAGAGTCCCAGAGCTGAGCTCATATGACCAGACAGAAGGCACCTGATCCTCTCCCAGGGGCGCAAAGAGACAGATGGAGCAAACAGAGAGGGGGAGAGGAACAGATCAGACTGACAATACCAATACTGAGGGAAAGGTAAGAGGAGGACAGAGCAGGAGCACAGCAGGGAGCTTCTGGAGCTGTTCTGTGCACCGACCAAACACATTTGACTGCATTTGTTTACGGTGGCTTTTGTCTTTGACAGGACTCCAGAAACGCCACTGAGGAGAAACCTGTCCAGAGGTCAAAGGTAAATGTCTGTTATGTGAATTTTATTTCCCATCCCAACAAAAGTCATTTGCAGCAGAAATTATCGATTGAAAAGTCAGATATGTCAGCTCTTTGGGTCATTGATTTGCATTTTCAGCTCAGAAGCTCAGTTGGAAAGACGCTGTTTCTGTCACTGTCGTCTTCATCTTAGATTTCAGTAGCAATTCTTTCAAACATCTCTGACAAAACTACTGATCAGATTTCTTTTTTTTTCTTTTGCATTTTCTACACATTTTTGAAATGTAAAGAATGTGTCTTTACTTCTAATGGTCCATATTTTGATGGTTTATAAAATGGAGATGTTACAGATACCAATATAGTCTCTATTGAGCTCTGATAGGAATCCATTTAAGGACTTTCATTTGAGTCCATGACCTTTGACCTTGAGTGACCTGGAAGGGTCAAACGCAAGGTCACCAATGTCTACATTTCAACAATCTTCATCTCTAAAACTACTGGTAGGAGTCATTTCAATGTTTTTCTGTATCTTCCTTGGGACAATGTCTACAAAATTTGTTCACAGTTTTCAGAAATATAGATTTTGACATTTTTGATGAATTTTTGAAATATAAAAATTTGCCTTCTCTTCTAATGGTCCATATTATGATGGTTTATAACGTGGAAATGACCAGAGATATCAATGCAGTTCTTATTGATCACTGATCGAAGTCATATATGGCCTTTGATTGAATTAGTTGCGTTCTCCTCCAGTGAAGGTACCGCCCACTTCTATCAGGAGATTGATCTGCATCCACACCACAGGATTTAACCTGGATTCAACATGTCCCAATACTTTTGTCCATATAATGTATGACTTGGGCTATTATGCTATGAGGCTAATGATATGTATGTGCTCAGTCCTTCAGCTTTAAGACTCAAAAGGAAGTGTGTGCATCATGTGAGAAGACCGTCTACCCAATGGAGAGACTGGTTGCCAACAACCTGATCTTCCACTCCAAATGCTTCTGTTGTAAACACTGCAACTCCAAACTCAGGTGAGTGTCGGTCGGACCGTTAACGCCCTGGATCTGCGCCGTGTTCCTTCCTCCTGACTCCTGTTTCTCTGTCTGTCTCCGCAGCCTCGGCAGCTATGCAGCTCTCCAAGGGGAGTTTTACTGCAAACCCCACTACCAGCAGCTGTTTAAAAGCAAAGGCAACTACGACGAGGGCTTCGGACGCAAACAGTACAAAGAGCGCTGGGCCTCCAAGGAGACAGAAAATATTACAAAGACGCCCTAATCATGTCCTGGCCTGGCCTCTTCCCTGTCCTCTAACACCTCCGACACATCACAACGAACACACGCCTCATACGCTGGGTGTCTTAAAACCACCCACCCACGCACTCACTCGCTTTGTAAACGCCATCAGATCAGACACATGCACAAACAGGTAGGACAGGGACGTCAAACTTAGCTGAGTTCAGGGGCCACGTTCAGTCCAATCTGACCAAAGCTTTCAAATAATAATATGATAACCTATGAATAATGACAACTCCAAGTTTACCTTTTCGTTTTAGTGCAATAAAAAAACATGAAATGCTGAAAATATTTACATTTACGAACTATCCTTTCACAAAAAAGATGTGAATAACCACAAAAAACTTCAGAAAAATTTGTGCAATTTTAAAAATATTATGCTTCAACTTATACAAACATTTGGTAACAGACAGAATACTGTTAAAATGATGACGTTTGGAGTTAAAATAAGAATAATTTCTACAATATTATAACTCAGTTTATTATTAACACAGATTGCAGTGGGTCTACAAATCCATTTAAAAAGATGTTTAAAACGAAGGTATTCAGTAAATATCAAATATTAGGATAAAGTAAGCCAGTTATCTGTATAAATCTAAGATTTTGCTTAGATCATATTATTAGTTTTGTTATATCTTTCTTTCAAACTGTGCCACTTTGTTATCTTGTTTTGCTTATAAGGTCGGCATAAATAAGCTTTTGCTTCAGTCGACGCCTTTTCACTCATGTTTAAATGGACGAATAAATTACCACTACGACAAATGCACAAAACATTGAATATCAGCCAGAATATTGTTAAAATTGCTCTTAATTTCCTGGTTGTTCACATTTTATTATTAAAGGGTTATTATGCTGTTATTTAACTTGCGATCCCATTGGTCTGAATGTGGAACCTGAGCTCAAACCAGTTCAACATCCTTGACTGTTAATATCTTCAGTGTAATTTTTGCACTTTGCAAAATCATCCGTGGGCCGGATCGGACCCTTCAGAGGCCGGTTTTAGCCCACGGGCCGCATGTTTGACACCTGTGAGGTACATGACTGGCCAGTCATAATCCACACCACTTCAAATAATTAATGTGGATATTTTTGGGGTTTTATCTTCACTGATCTCTGAATTTGTAGTTGATTATGACCAAAAGCCTTCTCTGGTATGGGGAGTGACATGATTAATGCTTTTTTTGTTTGTTTTGGGGTTTTTTTGTTCTTTTCAATGATTTGCACCCTGAATTTTTCTCTTTTTTTTTTTTTCTTTTCAGTAAGTAAACTGTATGCTCAGGCAAACATATCAGACAAATGACATGGTTTGCAGGAGAGCATACACTCAGGTCAATTTACAGAGGGTCTTCACTTTCATCGTCACTTAAGGATTTTAACGATATTCCACACAAATCCAACCCAGTCCTCAGTATTGTGACTGTATCTGTCAGGTTTCATGTATCTGAGGAACAAACAGGGTACAGAGTACTGTAAAATAACATGCACATCAGCAACAGCTCACCTCTGTTTAGTTTTATTAGCGTTCACATCGATCCTTGGTTTGTTTTAATGACTTTAATACGTTCGTGTCTTATTCTTGGTTTGACTGGGTCTTAACCGCCTTATCTTTACGACTGTATCGATCGATCTTTAATGTTATGAATGGGTTTGTATCATTTATGCTGATTAGGACTTTTTCAGTGTTTTAGAAGCACTCGGGTTTGGGTTTGATCGATGTCACGGCATGAGTTGATCCTCTCTGAGCTTTTACTGTTGAATTCTCTGATTGTTTTGTATCCGTCTGTAGATACGGTAGATGTAGTTTGTGACTAGTGAACATTCCCCACTGTTCTGTGTATGTGACCGCACATAATCACCACAAAAGATGTTGATAATCACAGGGAAAAACCGAGGCCTTCGCTCCGTCATATCGTTAGCCTCGTAGCATAATCGCCCGAGTCCTCCACTATATGGACAAAAGTATGTGGACACGTTGAATTCAGGTGTTTGTTTTCTAACAGGAGTCTGGGATACAAAACAGTTAATGTCATAATATAGTTTCATACTGTGATAAATATCATATTGATTATTAATATTGATGTTTCTATGTCAAATCATCATAAACAGGACATCTTACAGCTGTAGACATGATGTGTCCCAATGTTTATGTCCATATAGTTTATAAATGTCAATATTTCCTTAAAGTTTAATGGGAGATTTTTCTCCAGTAAGATGTGAAGAAAGTAGATGGTTAAAAAAAATCTGTAAAATGAACAGAATAAGCAACAAAATGAATAAAAACAAACAATACAGGCGTCAAAAACTGCAGAATAAGCATCAAAATGAAGAAAACAGCTTCATAATGAGCAAAATACACAAAAGAAAGTAGATGGTTAGGTGTGTAAGAAAATGATTTACAGTCAGAACATGAAAAATATTTGTGGTAGAACATTTAAAATTATGCTCAAGGATAAAAAAAAAAACTAAATCACTGTTGAGAGAAATCAAGTCACAACCATCTGAGGCATTTTGGAAGTAAATCGAACAATTTCAGCCAAAATGACCAATGCAATGATATTTATCCTAATATAAACTTTATTCTGACATTAGTTATTATTATTTTTATCCCAGACCCTGTGAGAAAAGAAACACTTGAATTCAACGCGTCCACAGACTTCTGTCCATATTTAAATAAGTTAAGTAATTCTGAGACTAACGATGTGAAACATTTTAGGAGGAGCAGAAAACATCCGGTTAAATCGATCACGTCTCTTTGAACTACACGTGTTACAAATGAGGGCGGAGTTTAAGCCTCACAGGAAACCCATCACTTTGTCCCTTTGTGGTTTCACACCTGTCAATCATCTGCGTCTGGTGATGACTTTCCCTCTGCTGTTTTTGAGTGCGTTCATTGAACTGAACACGTCCAACCTGAACCTCGTCATTTGTTTCCCCTCAGACCATCTACACCAGGGGTCAAACTCACTTTAGTTCAGGTTCCACGTTCAGCACAATATGATCTGAAGTCAAATAATAACAGTAGAAAAAGAGCGTTTACGATCACAGTTTCCTTAAAAATGTGAATAACATGAACAACCTGAACGTTCTGAAGAAAAATAAGTGTGATTTTCACAGTATTCTGCCTCGGTTCATTATTATTATTATATATTATTACTTACAGATTACAGTGGATCTACAAATACACTAAACATTGGACCAATATTCTGTCTGTTCCTAAATATTTAGTGTATTTGTAGATCCTCTGTGATCTGTAAGATGTAATACACATGTGTAAGTGATGAACTGAGGCAGAATATTGATAAAATTGCACTTTTTTCTTAAGAAATTTGAATTTGTTCATGTTATTCACATTTTTAAAAGTATAACTTGTATAAATGTCATAGTTTTTATGCACTTTTGCTCTTTACGCTTAAACAGTCATTATTTATAGGTGATGAAGTTATTATTTTACTGATCTGATCCACTTTAGATCATATTGGTGTGGAACATGAACTAAAATCATTTCAACACCCCTTGAATATTTAGATCTCTTCAGTTCATTCCTAACATTCATCCCAGGGCCGGATTGGACCCTTTGGCGGCCTGGTTTTGGCCCACGGGCCTTATGTTTGACACCTTCTCAATGCCTTCTGCTTCTCATTTCCTGTCTTATTTGCTAAATGCATCTGAGCACCTGGACCTATTTCTTAATAGTGAATTTCCCGAAGGCGGGTTTCCCATCACTTTACCTCCAAAACTGTAGGCGGGGCGCCCCCTGCTGGGAAAAGTCTGACATTAACGCCTAGTGTTGGAGGAAAGACCACCTTCTCATCATAGCCTCATTCAAAGTTTTTGAATAAGTTGCCTAAGTCTGCAATGCAGCCACTTTTTTGACTTTTTGAACATATTTAACTGCTAAAAGAATCCACTTAGAGACTATTTCCATGTTTATATTCATTCAATACAACGAATGAGTCTAAAGCCATTCAAATATCTCACTTTAGAAAATGTCTGAAAACCACTGAGACTTGACAGACACTTGAATGACAATTTTATGACTGAAGGTTTACTGTGAATTTGAGCATGCTGTGCAAAATAGAAAGTTAACCCTTTAACCCCTGAGAGTTATTTCAGGTTCATTAAAGCTGCTGTGAGTTTGTGCTCGTGTTCCTTTTCTTCCGTGGTTTTTACTTTACTGTGTGTTTTAGGCTCAAAACAGGTGGAAAAACCAAAAAATACAGAGAGAGGAACTGAAGTTTGACAGGTTTGGACTAAATAAGGCACTAGAATGAACATCAACAAGAGATTTAGGACGTTGAACATCAACTGTGAACTGGAACAAACTGAACAAGAGCAAGGATTTGGATTTTGGTCCAGTAGGTTTAGTTTCGGCTCTTTTTTTTTCTTTCTAAATCACTCCAGCTGCTTTTTAACACCTGGTTAAACTCCAGAAAGCAGATACAAAATGAACAAAAACAGCTAAAGTAGTAACATGAGCAAATATGCCACAAACTCAACAAAACCGAAAAATCAAATAAGCAGATGAACAAAAATGAATAAAATATTTACAAAATAAATAATATGCAAAAATGGACTAAAATGAAGTAAATCTAAATCAGTCCAGCTGCTTTTTGACACCTGGCTGAACTCCAAAAAGCAAACAGACAAAAGTCAGTAAAAACTGAAAAATAAGGAAAATCACAGCACTGCAAACAACAGTAAAAACTAAAAAATCACAAGGAAAAGGAAACCCAAACCATCTGTTTCTATAGTGAGTGGGTCTCACTCACTGCTCTGTGTTCCACCTCCCATTCCACAGGTGGGGGGGTGAACTGAGCATGCTCAGATGTCTATGGAAACAACATAGTCTATTCTACCAACATGGTTTGAAATTTTTCTCACTGAGGAAATTTTAGGAATATTTAAAATATGTCATACCTTCAAAATGTTCACCGATGATACGCCAGGGGTTAAAGGGTTAACCTTAAAGATGGATATGTGCCACTTTATTGCAAGAGAAGCCTTAGAAATAAATAGCTGACCTTATTTCTTATTTCAAACTAGACCTTTGTGCACTGAGGTCTTTACAAAGAAAACTCCTAATCCTGCCTTTTCCACAAACACCTGCTTAAAGTAACACAACAGGACTCACTCAACCAGCAGCACCTACTGTTTCCAAACTAACCACTTTAATCCACATCTAATGTACAGTCATTTGGATTTTACTGTGTGTTACAGTGTTTTGATTTTTTATTTGATGTCCTTTTACGGTCCTCTGGATCCTAAGAATGCTTTAAAACCAAGAGTATTGTATTTAGAAATGCTGTCTTCGTCCTCCTCCACTCGCAGTTCGCCAAGGTTCAACTGCAGAATCTGTGAATTTGAGCGTCTTTAAGTGTAACAGAACAGAACAGGTACACTTTACACTGGTGCCCAGAGGCTCAGGTGAATGATTGCAGTGTAACGTTTTAATGTTCAACCTGTGAATCATTTCATTTTTTTTGTGCTGAACTTGACGTGGACTTTTCACTGATGTTGTCATCATGAGGCATTTTAAGTGTTTGCATCTTTGAAAATGTATTTTCTATTCAGACTTGACCTGTGGATTGAGGTGGCCTTACAGCTAAAGGACGCTGGGACTGTGTTTACAGTCTTTCTCCTCTTTTCTCCCTTTTCTCTCTGTTTGTTGCTTATAGTCGTGGTATGAAAGTATAAGGTTTTAAAATGTACAAAAAAACAAAAACAGCGCCCCCTTTCTACGCCAATATACACAATCATTTTGTGCATTTTCATTAGTTTTTCTTATTTTATTTTTGTTTTTTACATGCTTTTGAAAAAAAAAAGAATAAAATGCTGGTGTTGATTTAATTCTAATTGTGTTGTGTAAGTATTTTGTGACTAAATTTCTTTATGAAATGGGAATATTTTACAAAAGACTCGGTTTGAGTTTTCACCTTATATTTTAAAGACGAAAAATTAATAAAGAGATAATTTAATAGTAATATACAATAGATGTAAGTATCATATTTGATACATAGATAGATAGATAGATAGATAGATAGATAGATAGATAGATAGATAGATAGATAGATAGATAGATAGATAGATTGATTCTTGATTGTCATTGCAGATGTCACAACAGATAAAAGTATAAACACAAACAATAGACTTAAAATATAAATAAGTAAAGTTAAAATTGAAAATATATGTAAATGGATTAAGAATTAATATATGAATTTATGTATGAATTAATATATGAATTAAGGCAAACACTTATTTTCTATGTAGATTTAAAATGAACCAAAAAGGTGAAAGTAGTTCATACAGTTATAATGAATGAAACAGACAAATGTGCAAACAATTGGTGCAAATACAGTTCTTCATCTTTTCATGGTCATCAGATTTGACCCATTTGGACGTTCAGAGGCTCCGTAGTTACCATGGAAACACAGTCATCTTCTCCAACATTGATTCTCCAGTCAAACCCATGGAGTTGGATCAATGACAGTGGATGGACACACTGGGTTTAGGTTCAGTTAATGACAGGTTGGACTGAAAAAGTACATTTTTCTCCATTTTCTTCTGTTTTCATACAATGACCTTTGACTCTGACTTTTTATGAATATCTACATGATCAGTCAAATAAACAAAGGAAAATAGATCATTTTCACTGGAAAAAATGTTACATTCAGAGGATAAGATTATAATAAATCGTGATACATCACTTGCTAAAGTTTGAATAAAGAGTAAAATTCATTTTGGAACTGCCCCCAAAGTCCCACTGGGTTCTTATGGGTTACATGAGGAAGAAACCACTTTTTTAACGACGGCGGTTAAGACCTTGAACGCCTCTCGCGTCACCGCGGGCTCGTCCCACTAATAGTACAGTGCGCGCTCCCGCGGACAGACTTCGACCGAGTAACAACAGCGCGCTCCCGGAGCTGCACGGCGCTAATTTGGATAGTTTAGTAAATGTGAAATCCCGTGGGAAAAAAACCCACTTTACGACAAACACACGACGCACGGAGCGGGACGCGGACACGACCCACGGACACGGACCCGGATCCCACTTTTCATCCCCAGTTTGGAGCTCAAAAGCGGGTTCCGGGACTCGGTATTTGTCTGTCAGGAAGTTTGACGTTTTCGAGTGAAGTTGAGTCGGTGCTTTGTTTTGGTCGGAGGTCGTGGACTCTTCGATCCGGACGCGCGGAATTCCACGGAGTGTTGACCTGTGAACACTTTCCCGCAGCCTCAGAAACATTCGCTGAAGTTCCTCAGACTCTGCTGCGGATCAAACTTCTCCTCAAACGCACAGATGAGCTGCTGTTGTCAAAGCATCACGTCTCGTGCCACTTTGGACTCATCATGACGCGCGTTCCCTCAGATTCCGTGGACTTCAGCTCCAGGCCACAGTCAGGCCTCAAAGTGTCTTCATCTGAAAATCCACGATGCGTTTTTGGTGCTTTTGTCTACGAGCCGTGATCTGAAACTGAGGCTGTTTGAAGGGTTCGGGGTATTTTGGAGTCAAACCTGGCAACCCGTGAGGAAACTCTGCAAACTTAGAGGAAGAGTCGCGTCCAAATCACGGAAATCGTCCGGTCTTTTCCTCCGTGGAGCCGTGACGCACAGATGGATTTCATCCAGGCCACACGGTTACTCTTACACCTGGTGTGAGACTTTTCCGTGGGTCTGTTCTGGAGCGTGAACGTGTCCTTTTGTGTCCTGAATATGTGTTGGAAAGTTGCGGGGCTCCTTCCGGGCTCTGGACTCCATCTGCGGGCTTTTCCATCCCACAATTCCCTGCGTAAAACCCACGACTGTCCGATGTGACGGGCTTTGTTTCTACAGCCTGGTGTCCTCCGCGTGTCCGTGGGTGTATGAGTGTCCTGTGACTTTCCAGCTGAAGACCAGAGCCCGTTACCTGGTGTGGAGGTGGTGGGGGGGTGGGGGTCAGCCCCGACCATGGCGCACGGACGCACGCGCCCGCACTGCCCGGTGCGTCCGCGTCACTGAGCACCGATGGACGAGAGCGACTCCCACGAGACCCACGGCCTCATCTCTGCCCAGAAGCTGCGGTGACCGTGGTCGTCAAGGCGACAGGTGAGGGTCACGTGACTGTGTTGACAGGTATATGGTGAGGGGGCTGTGGTGCGTTCACGGACACAAAAAGTACAAGTATCAAAATAAATGGGAAAGAGGAAATTCTAACTTGTCATATTTACTTGAGTAAAAGTGCTGCAATATAAAAGTATCCCACTGCAAGTAGAAGTTCTGCTTTGAAAACCTCACACACAGGGATTCCAAAGGTTTCTGGAAGACAATTTCCCCTACTTTTATGTTTGTATAATGTTGAGAAAATGGCTTAAACTCCAATTTAATGACTAATGCATGACCTCGTTTTAACAGGTTCATTTTTGCAGAAGAAAACACTGTATTCGTGGAAAATACAGTAGTTTTTCTCTCCAAATGGGCAGAAAAATCTCTGTTTTTCTGCTTCTTTATCTTTAGTTCTGTGCCTGAGTCTTCTAAATGTATAAAAATCTGGACTCCAGAGTAAAAATATATACCTTAAAGTATGAAAAGTGAAGGTGAAAGGGTCCCTGTCAGTGTTTACAGTTACATATGTTGTTTTTGGATTCATGTTTCTGCTGCGTTGATGTGTATTTTGTGTCTGAGGTCATACTCTGCATTTTCCAGTGAATCCAAGAGAGTTTATTTATCATAAGAAGAAGGAGAATTTTAACCTCTGCTCATAAACACAACCTCAGAAACACTTCATCCTTCAGTTTATCACAAACCTGGAGAAATGTGGTTTTCATTGGACAGGAAAGAGAGCAAACATTGAAATTTGTAAGTAAAAAGTACAATATTTGCCTCTGAGATGTAGTAGAGTAGAAGTACAGAGTAGTGTTAAAAGTACTGCAAATTCCAGTCCTGATAGAAATAATAGTGCAAACTGGTCCATAAATATTCCAACACAATAAGCTGATCATTGACCCCTAATGGATGCTAATGCTAATGCTAACAGAACCTTTATTTCTCTGTCTAAACTCAAATGTGACTCGTTAAGTCGTACAAAGAGTTGATGGGCTGGTGTTTTCAGAGTCAGATTAAATGAATTACACACACATTTCCAGTTTTCATCCGAGTCAGTCCAGTCTGAGGCTCTCCACCAGTGGATTGTGGGTAATACTGGATGTGAGTCTGTACTCAAAACTTTTCTCTTAATCCTTGTATCGTGTTAGAAATCTGCCCACGTCTTTACTGTTACTGGATCAAATTTGATCCATGAATTAACACTGACAAAAATACTCAAAAAAACAATAGTTATCATCCATTATTGTCTCTCACCTCATAGATCACTCAGTATGTGTTCATACTCATATAAACCCTCTTTTAAACATTTTAAATTCCTTTCACTTTTCTATGCTTTACTTCACTGGACTTTGTTTTACTCTATTTCCTTTATTTAATTTAAATGTAGTAGATTTACTTGACTCCACTTGGCTGTCCTTTTGCTTCTCATCTTCAGGCTTCAGTAAACTCCCTTCCTGCTGATCCAGACTCTGTCACACCTGTGCTCTGATAATCCTCAATAATCTTTCATTTCAACATTAACCCTCATGTCTGTGTTTCATTCATTGCATTTGCACCCGAGGTTTTTTTTTTTTTTTTACATTATTCCTGGTTCTTATGTCAAGACCAGGTTCAACACTTAAACCAAACTGTTGAAATACAGAAACATGTCCTGACTGTATCTGTCGAGGCGTCATCAGTTTCTTGGTTTCAGACGCTGCTTTTCTGACAGATGTAAGTTCACTCTTACAGTGAACATCTGTTCCATAAGAGATGAGACATGAGCCTCCTGGATTTCAACCTAAAACACTTTAAAACTCCAGATTTATCATCACTAGTTCAGCCTCCGTCGTCCTTGACCCTCAGATAGATGGAATAAATGTGAGGAGGAAACGAGAAGATGCTGAAAATTCCATTAAATTCCATCGATGTTAGTTCACATGGGATTAAGATCTCAGACGACCTGCGTTTTTAAAAAGGACCTGAGGTTCACAGGAAATACGAGGCTTATGCAAACAGGCCTTAAGATGAAGTCTACAAAGGTATTCAGTTTAGGAAAGAAACCAGAAGATATTAACGTTTAAGAAATTGGATCAGAGGAATTGGACTTGTTTCTTAACCAGAGCACAGGAAAACCCCTTCAGCCTGAAAAATGTTGACATTGCGGTGCAGATTGTGTCTGTGATGTCACAGTTTGACAGAACCTGAGGCTGCGTTCACACCTGGAAAGTCCTTTGGTCCGTTTCTTTGGTTCTGATTGAATGTGGACTTTAGTTTTTCCATGTGGGTCGGGCCACATTCTCATTGCACCACTTTTTGGGAGTGGACCAAAATTTGTAAACAGAAGCATGTGGCAAACTGTGCTGTGATTGGACAGAAAAGTGGGGGGCGGGGTCAGTCAGAGAAAGTAGGTGTTGATGAAAACAAACATGGAGGTCCTGTTTGTATGTTTGGACCAAATGTCAGTGAGACGCTCAGTCTCCTCTTCGCTCCACGTCTGTCCACAGCTGCTGCTGTTCGCTCTGATCACCCATGGAGCTCTGATACTTCCAGTTTTGTTGATTACCCACAATGCCACACGGCTACGGTGACTCGTCAAACACAAAAAAAGTGCATTGTTTGTTTCAGCTCCTTCACACCAGAAGTGAACTGGCCCAGAGCTGACCGAGACCACCTCATCTAGAAGATCAAATAAATAAATCAATAAATAAGATAAAATACAGACACCTGACACCCCCTCGAATAGGCCCCTTGGCCTGTTTGTTTGATTCGAATCAAAGTGGACATGTTTGTATTCACAACTAATAAAAGTTCGGACCTTCCAGGGAAATGAACTGTGGTCTGTTTTAAATGGAGCAAATGAAGTAGGTCTGAATGCACCTTTATGTTGAAGTGAAAGCTTCGATGATGGGAATTCCAGTTCTTTTGGAGAGTCGGTTCTTTTGGAGAGTCGGTTCTTCTGGCTCAGACACACAAACACCTCCACACATCTGGACCAATCACGGCTCCTGCTGTTCACATCAAGGGGATGGTTCTTAGTGCTGGATCATTCATGACGACCCTTCACTGAAATCCATCCTCCTCCTCCTCCTCCTCCTCCTCCTCCTCCTCCTCCTCCTCCTAAACCCCACTTACTGATGGTACAGGAGGGAGCGGAACAGGAGTTATGGAGTTTTCAGATATTTGACTCTGGAAAAGTAGGTCATAAATAGGTCAAGGTCACCCGTGTCAGAACTTATCAAAGCTCTAGACATGATGTATGTACAGTAACATGTAACAGTAACATGATGAAAGCAGACTCCACCCCCTTCACACCATGTGCATGTGCAACCACAGTGTAAATATGTCAATAATATTTCATTGTAAATAATTTTTTCTATCTGTCATTTTCTCTGGACTTTGTTGTTGTTGCTGTTAACTGTGAAATTTACCCACAGTGGGATAAATTTATCTTATCTTATCTTATCTTATCTTATCTTATCTTATCTTATCTTATCTTATCTTATCTTATCTTATCT
>JAPTYQ010000029.1:26998932-27009240 GCA_029814465.1 Ostorhinchus cyanosoma
GTGCAGTCAGATATTACATGTGTGACTTTTGTTTTTGGGCCCAACAGTGTATATAAAGCTGTAAATATACAAACATATATACCTCTGAATATATTCATTAAATATACATATTAAAACACTCTATTAAGACACAAAAGAGCAATTTGTACAATATGTGCTAGAGAATATATCAATATGATAATTAAGGAAATATACATAAGTGAAAATATTGTTAAAATAATATGGTTCTAATGAGACAAAGATGGTTTAATGTAAATGTTGACAAATAATCTACAGTCGTAATGAGACGGAGCTGTTCTTTTTTCATTTCTGGTGATTGTTTTTATCGTGGTCTCTCATACATCAGTGAAAGCTCCGTCTTTAGACAAGTCTTGATGTTGAATGACAAATAGCTTCAGTGGAGTTTAACGAACAGGTTTATTGTTTTTCAGATGCAGAAATTAGTATCAGATAAATGACACAAACCTTATGAGACAAACCTGATAATGGAGAAAAATGACGTACTTTCTGTTGAAGTGACAGGTAAAGATAATTATCATGAAATAGAATAGAATAGAATAGAATAGAATAGAATAGAATAGAATAGAATAGAATAGCCTTGATTGTATTTTCCAGTCAGTCATACTTCAGCAGATGCACATGAGTAGAGTTGAAGCTATCAATAGAAAAATGTCCTATAATCTCATGTAATGTTTCTTCAAAACCCTCCTTTTTTTAAGTTTGACTCAGAATACTCTAGATTTTTCCAATAGTCTAAAGGTCCTTTTTCTCTCACAATATCAAACACTCTTTCAAAGCACATTAAATCTTCTGTATTCACGTCACCGCACACCTTATATACTGTCACATCATTGACTTTTAAAAGATTATCCACTGTTTTAGGACATGGTTTAAAACTGTCGTTTCCCATCTCAGTGGATTCCAGAAGCTGAGGCAGTGATCCAGCAGATGGAGTCTTTCTTTAGCTCCAGTTATGTACGCCTCACTGATCTCTACAACCTTCTCCAAAACGTTTTCTTCAGACTTCAGATCGTAAAGAAAAGCCTCCGCAGCTCCTTCCACTCTAGTCTCTATGAAGTCTAAACCCGTTTTCTCCAGCGTATACATGAGAGCTGGAAGGAATTCCCATGTCAGCAGATTGACCATTAACTGTTCAAAGTTAGAGGAAAAATATCCAGCTGGTGGAGGATGGAGACAGGGATGATCAATCTGACGGCCGTAACAGTCTTTTTTAATCTGTTCACCACTCGTACAACACGTGCCTTTACAGTATGTAGAAAACCAACACTCTGCAGCTGAGTCTGGAGGTGTCAGGACAGCGTCGAGGCTCTGAAGACTGAACTTGAAGCAGGATCTTCGACGCTCCCATAATCCTCCCAGTATGAACAGTAGGACGTCCTCCATGGTCCATACTCTGGAACGAGCATCTGTTTACCACACTGGAGCTTCAGCTTGTTCAGAAATCCTTTCAGGATGGTCAGTACATGGAGAGTCAGGCTTTGTGAGGGATCTTCCTCTGCACTGATCAGGGGTCAGTGGAATGTGTCTCTGAGCATCGGTGGTGTCGGGGTCGTCTTCACTCGGGGTGAGACGGCTCGAATCACCATCCTGATAGTTACGGAAAAGTGATTTATACAACTCAGTTTCTCCTGAAGACTCTTGAGAAAAGTCCGGCAGCCACTTGATAAGTGCTTCCTCCTGAAATTCAAGTCTCCTGCTAACGTTGTCTTCACTGAGAAAGTCCACTGCGTCGTGTGAGGAACAACCAGCCATGGCCATCTAAAGCACTTTCTCTATTCTAGTGGTTTTTTTGTGTTTTCCTATACTTCAATTTCTCATCATGTAGATGTTCATAAAAACTCAGTCTAAAATTGTATTTTATTATGTCAGAAACAGAGAAAACTGAAGAAAAAGTGACTTTTTCAACAAAATCTATTATTAACTGAACATAAACCCAGTGTTTCCATCCACTGTCACTGATCCAACTCCATGGGTTTTACTGGAGAATCAATGTTGTAGAAGATGATGGTGTTTCCATGGTAACTACGGAGCCTCTGAACGTCCAAATGGGTCAAATCTGATGACCATGAAAAGATGAAGAACTGTATTTATACCAGTTATTGACATGTACTGATAGGATCAGTGGATCAACAGGATTAAACAGATAGATCAGTAGATGGTTTGGGTCATCAGTGGCTGTTTGGTTCTTTAAGGGTTAACGTTAACATCCAGGTCATTTTAAATGATACGTTCGTAAATCTGCCCAGAGCCTGTTGTACTTTGGGGCTGTGCTCAGTGGGGGCTGAGTGGGCTGGGAGGCTTGGCCCCCATTCATAAATGCCTGCTGTTGTAGTTTATTTTGTCATTATTTTTAATTTTCCTTCTTTAATTTTTATCCCTGCAATTATTTCTGTTTTGTATTTACATTTCCTTTATCTCTTCTATATTTTATTTTCATCTGACATGCTTTTTATCTTACTCTGCATCTGTTCCCTCTGCAGGAAGAAGATTTATTATATTGCCCAAGATAGAATGTTTGAAACATATATCTACAAAACACATACACAATGACATGACCTTATTTAGAACTTTTAAAGTGGAAAATCTAAGATTAGTAGATATTACTGAACCAAAAAAAAGTATTTGCTTTTAACAAGAATACGTTAGAAAGGCTGTATGCAAATCAGTTATTTTAATTTGACATGAAATAATTAAATACAGTTAACATGGAAAATATAATCACTAGTAGCAAAAAACTTATGTTGACAATAACAGTGGCGCCTCCTTGGGGTCTGCTTCTCCCTGGTGGGGCGGGGGTCATGGACACTGCAGTGGCGGTGTGGCCCTCCCTCCCCAGTTGGGGAGCGGCTCCGTGTTGGCGGCGCTCGGTTGCTGGGGGCGCTGGCCCCCCCCTCAGTGTGGGTGGCTCCCTGTGATCGCGCCTCCTCTCTTTGGTTTATGGTCCCCCCCCATGCTCAGCCCGTGTCTTTTATATACTTCTGTTTGTGTGTGTGTGTGGTGGGGGGGTGTACTGATTTTATATGTAAAGCACTTTGTGCTACATTTAACTGTATGAAAAGTGCTACATAAATAAAGATGGATTGATGTGCATTCAATCAGGGTATGTAAACTTCTGAGCACAGCTGTAGAACTCTGACCTTCACACAAACAGAGTCCTCCTCCCAGCGCTGTGTGGACGACACGTCAACATTCAACTCCAGATTTGAACCTGGGCTACACACATTTCATTCCTTCAGAACCGGAACCTGTTGGAAAACAAACAACGAACGAAACTAAATGTAAGCGAGTCCATGTTTTAATAAAACTAAAGAAACACCCAGTGAAGCACGATAACATCAAATCAACACAAAGTCATATTTCACTGATACAGACAATAACAGAACCTGAACTGAACACTGGAAAAGTTACATTAAGAAACAACTGAACAAATAATCTTTGGATGCCGTTAAAGGGTGATTATGGGAAATACCAGAGACGCAGCTGCTTGGGGCCCCAAAGCCAGCAGGGGTCCCCAGAGGGCCAACTGGTTCGACACAAACAGTGCAGAGAAGAAGTTCAGTAAATGGCAGCGGTGACAACATGCCGTCTCAAATTCCCTGAAGGATCCCCCTGAGTCAAACTGCCCCTCCCCCACCGGTCAGAGAGAGCGTGCGGTTTGTGCGCCACCTCATCAAACATAAACAAACATGTGCCACATCTCCTTGACGAAATGAAAGAGAAAAAGGAGGAAGAGGAGAAAAGCAGGACAGTGGTGAGAGCGTGTCTAAGTACCTGCTGTGATTTACAATAACTAACTAGTTAACAATGCAAACAGCATCATCAGGCTACCGTTTTGAAGGTAAAGAAATGTTGTTTTGAACAGTACTTTTGTTATAAAATCAGTGTTTAAAATGACCAAAAAGCGACATTATTATCCAACCTACGTCCCTTCAGTCGAAGTGTCTGTGCAGCCGTACACAGTAGGTCAGGCCTATGTGAAGGTCTGTGCATTTAAGTACAGTTAAGTAGGCCTTGTGCTTTATATAATGGGAAAAAACAGATGAAGTAATGATATACATTTAACATTTTTTTGTTTATTAAGGCAAAATAAGTGTAAATAATAGATGTTGAATTTTTACTTGCATAAGTTTCATTTGTTTTAACAGTAAGTGCCATAAAAGTGTCAGGATGATGTTATAAACGAGTAACAGGCGTCCCAGCACCTCATCGATAACTAAACTATCATTTCATTTTTTCTTTTGCTCAGGATCACTAAGGTTTCTGTACCTAAAGGTTTAAAGCACCTTCATCCAATCCTGAACATGCTACTGGTAAATGAATTATTCTCATCTTAACTAGGTTTAAATGTTTAAAGTTTTTTTAAACACATACCATGTTCTGTTTGCTTCTACACACAGTACTGCTGCCTCCAGTATTACAGCTTCAACCACTGCTGCAATTTTAAATGCACATTTACAATGTTTCATTTGTATCTATACATATCTATTTATATATAAAGCTGATGTGCTCTTTTGGATATAATTTGTGCCAACTGTAGACATTACACTGTGTGTATATATATATATCTCACTTGGTGCTTGGGGCCCCAGGGGACCCTTGCTACGCCACTGGTAAATACTTTTGTCTCGTGTTTCAGGTCCACTTCAGCAAAAATAAGGCAATAAAGTAGAACATAGAAGAACATTAAAAGACAAAATATTACTGATACATTAAGTGGTTCTTCTTTACCACACATTCATCAGCAGTTCAACACATTTTCAGTCAAATCAAACACATTCTGCAGGTCAGTGTTAGACCAGCGTAAAAATGTTGAAACCAGTTTGATGTTGAGGAAAACACTGAACCAGACCAGTACCAGACTGGACCACTAGATGGAGCGCTGACACTCCTGTCTCCTTTCGTGGTCTTGAACTTCCTCCTCCACTGGACTGTGATCTCCTTCCTGTCGTTGGCCTCAGTTTAGGACTAAACCACTACCAGCTCATCAGTCGTTCTGTCTCATATTATGTTCATCATGTTGTTTCTGACTGATTCCAAACCACATGAATTCAGGACTCTGACACCTTCAACAAACGCTGTTCTTCAGGTTGTGCAACAGTTAATTCACACATGCACAGTGGGTGGAAAAAACTGGTTTCATTAGTGAACAATGAACAGGTGTGAACCCAAACCAGCAACAGAATCACAACAAGTGACTGATTAAAGGTCCACAGAGTCAGTAGAAGTAGTATCTCCACTGAAAGCACGTCCTTGTTGACCTCCACTAGTTTAACTTTACACCTTGTGCAGGTTGAGGTTCTGTAACGTCACTGTTTTGTGAAGGTGCTGCATTAGAACACACTTCTTTACTCTGAGGACTAAACACAGCTGTCAGTCTGGGGTTTGTCTTCACATCTGGACTCTATGGACACAGATCTGGAAGTTTGATGTTCTCCTCAAAAGAACTCAATGCTGCTTGATCAGACACTATGTTCCTACTTGTCATCTGATGCTGAAGAACTTTTTGGTCCAAACATTGATGATTCACATCTGAGCTGATGACAGGAGAGAGCAGAGTTTGGCAGGACTCCGTTTTCACATTGGAAACACTAAAACTGTTTTGGTGCGGTTCTTTTCTGTGGGTGCGCAGGTGTATTTTAAGGCTATTCATTCGACTGAAAGTCTTCGCACACTGAGAACAGCCATATGGTTTTTCTCCGCTGTGGATGCGTAGGTGTGTTTTAAGGCTATCCATGCGAGTGAAAGTCTTCCCACACTGGTAACAGCCATAGGGTCTTTCTCCACTGTGGACACGTATGTGTGTTTTAAGGCTATTCATTCGGGTGAAAGTCTTCCCACACTGGTAACAGACATACGGTTTTGCTCCGCTGTGGATGCATAGATGTATCTTAAGGCTTTTAATGAGGGTGAAAGTCTTCCCACACTGGTAACAGCCGTATGGTCTTGCTCCGCTGTGGCTGTGTAAGTGTGTCGTAAAGCTTTTCATGTGGATGAAAGTCTTCCCACACTGGTCACACTCATATGGTCTTACTCCTCTGTGAATACGGATGTGGATTTTAAGCTCATCCTTTCTGGCAAAAGCCCTTCCACACTGGTCACAGTCGTATGGTCTTTCTCCAGTGTGGATGCGTTGGTGTGTCTTAAGGTTATTCAACTGGGTGAAGGTCTTCCCACACTGGTCACACTCATATGGTCTTTCTCCTCTGTGAATACGTATGTGGTTTTTAAGCTCATCCTTTCTGGTGAAAGCTTTTCCACACTGGTCGCAATCATATGGTCTTTCTCCACTGTGGATGCGGAGGTGTGTCTTAAGGTTTTCTAGTTGGTTGAAAGTCTTCCCACACTGTTCACACTCATATGGTTTTTCTCCACTGTGGATACGCAGGTGATTCTGAAGGACACTCATTCTGGTGAAAGTTTTTCCACAATGGTAACAGTCAAATGGTCTTTCTCCAGTGTGGGTGCGCTGGTGCGTCCTAAGTCCATTCATTTGGCCGAAAGCCTTCCCACACTGGTCACACTCATATGGTCTTTCTCCGCTATGGACGCGTAGATGTGTTTTAAGAACATGCAAGTGGGTGAAAGTCTTCTCACACTGGTTACACTGATATGGTTTTACTCCACTGTGGGTGCGTAGGTGTGTCTTAAGGCTACCCATTCTGGTGAAAGTCTTCTCACACTGGTCACACTCAAATGGTCTTTCTCCAGTGTGGATACGTAGATGTAGCTTAAGGTCATTAAAGCGAGTAAAAGTCTTCCCACACTGGTCACAGTCATATGGTCTTCCTACATTGTGGCTACGTAGGTGTCTCTTAAAATGACCAATTTGGGTGAAAGTCTTCCCACACTGGTCACAGCCATATGGCCTTTCCCCACTGTGGATGTGTAGGTGTTTCTTAAGGCTACTCGTGCAGGTGAACGTCTTCCCACACTGGTCACAGGTGTGTCCTCCATCCATGTTTACTGGAATTGGGTGATTTTTAGGTTTCACTTAAAATCCACCATTGGCTTCTTTCTACATCAAAACATAAAGAAAAAAGAAGAGGTGGTCACAAATGCAATGGAATGTAATAGAACAAACATCTCTTCAGGACCAGATTAAGCAGAGAGACTAAATTAACTCCTTAGGTCATCGACAGAATATTTTTAAGACAACCAATATTTGATGGTTTCATGTTAAGAAATGTGTTTCCTGTGTGAGACCAGAAAATAACAGATAGAAACACAGATACTGAAAGATGCTGAAAAATGTCAGATTCTCTCCAGTGTCGGCAGATTCTTTAAATAGTTACAGAATCACAAAACACTGAAAGCAAAGTAAGACTAGTTCAATATATTATAATTATTAGGACCCAAGTGCTGAGGATTGGCTACAAAAGCCCTATTGAATATGAAATGTTTTCTATTATTATTGTTTTACAGTTTTGTCAGAAGTTTCGAGGGCCTGAATATGCAAGAAAACTCAATACTCTTATTCTATAAGTGAAAATTGATGCAGATTCAACAGTGTACTAATGAGTTCATGAAACAATTTCTTATTTCGTCACAAAACCTCAGAGCAGAACCAAGACACACCAGTATTGTGCTTCTATGGAAGGAAAGCAACGTTACAGAAGCACTGAATTCAACATTCCACCAGTGAAAATGACACAAGGAACAAGTGGACGTATTTCTAAATTGTCTTGACTATAAATATTTTTCAGTGGGGGCTCACTTTCATTTCCATTCGCTACCGTCAACTATGCAGCTTCAGGTGACCACTGCGTAAACATCCTCCGTCCTCAAGTGAAAGTTAACAAAGTTTCACAACAGCAGGAGAAAGAGGAATTAGTAACATGTTAAGTTGACAGACCCCATAAGTCATTACTTGTATTAATGATGCCTTTTGAATATGCCTCACTTCCAGACCTCCAGCAGGAATGAAATGACTTATTTTCCTATTTTTTTGTGGAACATGGTCACAGTCAGAGGTCGCGTTAACCAAAAACATTCAGTTTTTGACGAAAATTGAAAATTCTGAAGGCCGTCCATCATTTTGACAGGTTAAAATACTGAGGATAATCTACCAAAGAAAGTTTCACACAACGCTGTGAACAAAACCTGGACCAGGATCCCCGGTCTGTCTGTTAACATCAAACGGTCCCAAACAGTATCTTACCTGTCCTGTATAGAACCTACAGCGCCAGCATTCACAACTACACTGAATATAACACTGCAGAGTCATGTACTGGGTCGGGTATCTGAAGGGTAACCTGCAAAAAAATGCAGGGACTGGTAAACGAAAAAAAAGAATTTTCAGGGTACGGGCACAGGAAAAGTTAAACGAAATGTGGGTGGGTCGCAGGCAAGGAAGTGACAAAATAAAAGCAGATTCATGGATGAAACTGTGGAGCTGTGGTTGATCCACAGCCGGTTTGTTTTATTTTGAAGGGAGCTTTACATCCAGCCACAGATGTCACTGAGCAGCACTGATGGTGTGTGTTTTAGCTTCAAATAAAGCCCTTAAAAGTGAGTTACTGAGTAGACAAAATGTTTAATTATGGGTCGGGTTATGGGTCTAATGTATACGGTACGGGTTTGGAAAAGTGCACCCGTGCAGGATTCGGTGACACCGGTACTTCTGTCAGATGGCTCTCTGTTAGTCCACCTGTAGTAGAACCCCTGTCCCGTCATTCATTTTCAAGTCCAGTTTCGTTGTTTAGTTGACTTTAGCTGAAATCAGATGCTCCTTTGGTCGCACAAAATGTCAAGACAGCCGAGTCTCCTTAGTCCTTTTTAAAAGCCGAGTAAATGTGATGCACTGATAAACGCAATGAAAAAAGAGGGACAGATGTGGTGGAAGAAGACGACTGCTGCCATCAGGAACTACAGTTACTGCAACATTAAGATGCTTTTGAACATTGCTCGAGCATGTGGGGTGTAAGCCGGCTTCACCTGTGCAGATTAAAAGGCTGAGACATTGAGTCAAACGCAGACTTATTTTGGCCTTTGCTTGTTTCCACTGCTACTGGTTAATCTACCTGTGACCCTAAAGTGCGTTGTATGAGGTTCACTTTGGAAAAAATAAGTCAACGGTTACAAAGTTTCACTTTCATGACTTGGTTTGTGCGCACAACAGACTGTACTCCAACGTATAAACCTGCAAAATAATCATAGTAATCGTGAAACAGATTATTTCCCTGAGGATAATTGTAGCATCAACATCTCTAATTGTTACATCCCTACTGTCACAGTCATATTATGTCACGTAAGGTCACCAACTTTGACAAACTGAATCATCAACTTGTTCAGGCTTTTCTGACCAAATTTGAGATGCACATGTTCAACATGTACATCAAAACACCAAAACATTTATTAGCACTAATAGGTGGCACTAGGAGTCAGATTCAATACTGTCATATCGTTATGTTCAGGGTGTGACTCTTATCATACATGTAAAGCCATGATATAAATATGTAAATTATATTTAGTTTTTAATTCAAATTCTTAAACACCAAATGTCTTATTTTTTTCTATATTCATTTTCACTTGTTTGTGGTTTTTCTACTTGTCTTTTTCTCTGCAATTGCTTGTTGTTGCTGTTAATTGTGAAATTTCCCCACAGTGGGAGAAATAAAGTCTCATCTCATTAAGTTTGGTGCTGACAGGACAAAAAAACTGTTGAGTTATAACAGTTGGGTTTTTCTTGCCGTCACGCCTTAAACTACACTGGCCCTGAAGGGAAAACCACAACGGCAAAGCACAAAAGAAAATCACACAAACCAGAAAAAGGTCCTACTGTTAAAGGTAGGAACCTGCCGTGAACTGGATGTTGATTGGATTGTCTTTCTGACAGGAGGGAAACCAGAAGTTTATATTTAAAGCGACGTATGACTTTCATCACTAATTTCTTCAGATTCGTAAAACCTGAGTGACAGCCTCCTTATCACTAATCCATAAATCTTTCCGTGCTAACACACCTAAACCACTTCCCTCACAGTGAACCACTTCACCGTGTACTCCATCATAAGCTGCCTGTTTGTTGACATTCCTTGTTGCTCTTCTTTCCAGAATGCATCTGTGGATTCATTCACCAACAAAATAATCTAATCATCTCTTGTTTGAACCACAGCTGTTTTCCCTGGTCAAGTAAGTTTCAATATCAACATAACAACCTTTTTCCATCATTTTCACCAAATACATTTTACTATTTTCTGTATTTATTTGACTTTTATTTTCAAAATTACTTTTAGCAATCAAACATATATCCACAGTAGAACACTGTTTGGAACATCAATGTGCTATTTT
>JAPTYQ010000029.1:27073514-27084180 GCA_029814465.1 Ostorhinchus cyanosoma
AATTAGAAAAAAATACATATTTCATGATGATCAATAATCAAGTAGACTCAAATGAGAAGAATGTCCATAGTGATCACAATATGACATTTTTTCCAAAGTGAGCAGCTCCACAAACACAACACATGACAATAACAAACCCACCCAGAGGAAATAATGAACAAACAAATGTCACATATTCAGGATTATTCTGACACTTCTGCGACATTAAAGCTGAATATGTACAGCTGTTTCTGATGGATTTTTGTGTTAGATTTCAATGTCGGCAATATTTCTCCCTAAAGACGACCGTAAAAGTGAATAAATGAAGATGTGGTACCCTCCAGATGCGCAGGTAATCCCCACTGGTGGCCAGCAGATCCGGGTAGACCCCCTTAGTGTCTGGGATCCACATGATCTTGGTGG
This sequence comes from Ostorhinchus cyanosoma, assembly GCA_029814465.1. Taxonomy (NCBI): domain Eukaryota; kingdom Metazoa; phylum Chordata; class Actinopteri; order Kurtiformes; family Apogonidae; genus Ostorhinchus; species Ostorhinchus cyanosoma. Next base: position 27,073,917 of record JAPTYQ010000029.1, read on the forward strand.
TGGGATAAGGATGGTCGAATGTGTTCCTGCAGACAAACTCTGAGCTCTCCTCCTCCAGACCCACCAGCTGAACCTGCACAACAACAAACACACGACAGATATGAACATTAGGCTCTTCAGCTTTTTCAAGCACCGTGGAGGGATGTTGAGTTCTGGGCCTGATGCTCCACTTGGTTTCTATTTCTGTTAAATGACCTTAACTGCTGTCAACGAACTGTAGCTTTGCTCTGTGGAATTATTCACGTAACAGAGTCATTTCCCTCTGTACAGAACCTGACAGTCTATATTTTACTGTCCTATAGTTTAGTGAATTAGTGCACAGACAGATCTATAGAAACCCACAGTTTCCAGACCTGGATCCTATTAACCCTGTAAAAGCTGAACCATCAAAACTAACCACATTTTTGGAACTGACCCGTTTATTAGACCTTTTAAGAATATCCAAACAAAACTATTTGCCGTATGATTTTGTATAATCAAGCTGTTGGATTCTTTCTGGATATCCCAGAAGGACTGACACATATAGTAATAATATCAACTACTTTCCATATATTTTCTATTAATATCTTTATGAAGTTATTGTACACAATATATTACATTGTAATAATTAAATGCATATTACAATTCTTGTCTAATCCCAGTGAAATACTAGTAATAATATAAATTCAACATGGCACATTATTATTATTATATAAAGAAAAATAAATGGTAAACATATTAGAAATATACAACATGATTGAAGTAAAAGTAATGATTTGGATTTTCAGTTTTGGTTTATGGAGCTAATCCTGTGTTATTGTTTTTGATGTCTTCTATTTTGCTACAGAATCGATCACATATTTCAGTATTTGCTCAATTCAGTTATTTGGAAAACTTCAGTAAACAGTAGGGAACTAATCTGACCTTAATGGTATTATTTTTGTTATCGACAGTTCGTCGGCTACAAAAGATGTTAATTTGACTCACACATACAGCTAAAAATAGTTCAACCATTTGTGTTTTAATCAGTGTTGAATGTTTATTTCAGGTAAATCTTTATCATAGGTGAAGCCACTGGATGTTCAAATTCATCCTGAATCAATAGATCTTTATGTTTATTTACACATGAGCAGCTGATGTCAGATGGGAGCAGCAGCTATCCTTATTCTTCCGAATGTAATAAATTGTCTTTATAATAAAGAAACTATAACAGGCTTGTTACACATTTATAAGAGTATTTTATGAGATTAGAGTTGGACCGTCATTCAGACAGGGAGCCCAGATGCTGCGCAGTAGCATTAGCATTAGCTCGCTAATGTTACCATATTTAGCGTTACTTCGTCGCTGAGTATCCAAAAACACACCACAGACCTTGTTGTTATATTCTTCTACAAAACTCCCCAGGGCCAGACGGAAGCGTTTATCCGGGCGGACGCTCCAGTTCATGGCATAGACCGTCCATGGCGCCTCGTATTTGTAGATTTCTTTTCTTTTACCGTGAAGCGACATCTTTACCAAACTGCAGCTAACAGGCTAGCGTTAGCTAACTACCGAATAAGTCGCCTTGAAAGGAGACCGTTTACACTTACTTCAACTCGCAAGAACGACTATGAGAATGCGTGTCGGTTAATAGTATTGAACCAAATAAATCTTAAACTGGAGGAAAAATTCTAACCACGTTAGCTAACAAAGAGTACCATTGCTCGTTAAGACTAAAAGAAGCATCAATATCCACGGAACACATGCAACTTCCGGTTTCCCCTTTCAGAATTATTATTATTATTATTATTATTATTATAATGCTTTTTATTTATGTAGCGCTTTTGTGTATATATATATATATATATGTGTGTGTGTGTGTGTGTGTGTTTGTGTGATATACTAAAATAAATAAAAAGAAATCTAAATAAAGTTCTATTAAACTTCTTTTTCTATTTGATTTGTTTGTTTATTTACTGTTTTGAAACGTGCAACAAAAAAGGATAGTGACAGTAACAATAGTCATGTCTGAAAGTTCATAAAAAAGTGGATAAATTATGTTCAAAACACTGAATGTGGAATGAACTGTTATCTTTATTTTTATGCATATTTTGTCTCTGATCAATTGATGATCTATCACATAATCTGTAACTATTTTCTTTCTTTCTTTCTTTCTTTCTTTCTTTCTTTCTTTTTAAAATTTCATTTTGTTGATCAAATGTAAATTTGTATAGCTTTTATAATGTAGGTTTTCATGAAGTTACATAGATTACCTATTAAATGATTGATTTTATATGAAATATAATATTATTTAGTACTGAACATACCATTTGTGTAAAGGTTATTTTTTGGTTTTAAAAGATGAACGAGCCAGGATACTGTTTTCAGGTTAAACTATATGATCAGAGGCTGTACTACTGTCAGATTACAAAATCAAGTCTGTGATTTTATGTTTTATTTTGAAGAATATATCGAATTTTGTAACGTGTGATTAAATGTAACTTGAAGCACCAGGTGATTTTTGGTTGTAGTTACTCGGTGAGGCCACTAGAGGGCAGACACTCTTAGTACGGCACCTTTGTTCCGTTATAATTACACACTGTTTTACCAAAAACCTTTTCTGCTGTTAATTATGTAACATCATCACGGAAACTGTTATTCAAATAATTTTTCATTTTTTAAAGAATGCATAGACTCTTTAAATTAGGCTTATAGATATATGTGCGATGCTCTGTCATTAAATTTAACTTACAAAACAGGGTTTACTTTTGACATGTAAGTTCATACAGAGGAAATCTTCCTTTATTGCTTTTCACAGCGAGGTCAAACGGTACATCACCTCAATTAAGTTTTCTCTTAATCAAAAGGCAACAAAAACCGTGAATATTTGTAAACATTTTGGCATTTTCTTGTAAACCCTTATTCCCCCTGGCAAGTTATGTGCTTATATGATCCTTCTGTTTTATGTTGAAAATCTACGATTTGCAACTTTGCACTGTATGATGCTTTTATACTGAAGACTTACATTTCTGTAATTTTTGCAAATGATAAATCATTTTTTGTTTAAAAAGAGAGAGTTACTTTTGTCTTTAAAAAATTACATTGACATTGAAAAATATTAGCCTACTTTTATTTCATACTACTACTACTATAATAATAATAATAATAAGAAGAAGAAGCAGAAAAAGAAACATTATTTAAAATGTTTTGTCTTAATATATGGAAAGAAAGTTAGAAAGAAAGAGCCTATTAAATACAAAAAAAAATAATTTAATGATATAAAAACATTACAACGGAAGCATTTTGGGTTTTTTTGTTTACTGATATATTCACATTAACTGTCTGGAGCTAGGGTTTAATGTCTGGAAATCAATAAAAACCGTTCTTGCTAAAGGAAATGCATATCCTGTAAATAAAAACCATTACTGTTCGTCTATTTTCTCCGACCACGCTGTCCTAGTCACGTGACTGCCTATTATCTCGTTGGAGGTGGGTCTTCTCGCGAGATTTTGAAAGGTCAACCAGTGTCGTGTAGTCTGTCCAGTCCAGTCCAGGCTACTTCAGCTGTGCGTCTCTGTCAGTGTAAATTCACAGGTGAGCCACCGACCGTATTCATTTAATATGTTTGAGTCAGGCTGACCTTTTAAACTGTCTCTAAAACATGGTGGGGTGTTTTCCGGTCCGGGTGTAAAGCTGCCATATTAGTTAGCCGTGGTTAGCATGCTAAATCCACACCTGCTAACAGCTAATGATGAAGTGAGTGAGGGGGGATGGGTCGTACAGGGAGGGCTTAACCCGAGATAATTATGAGGTAGAATATAGATTTAGACAGGAATACATCTACAGAAACACAGAGGCAGTTGCAGTCGCAGTTATTTGCGTCTTGACATCAGCATGTGCCGTAGTTTTAGCTAGCTAAGATGTGTTATGCTAAGCGCAGGGTCGCACTGTAGTTCCATTTCTACTTCATCACAGACCCTTTAAATCTGCTTAACTTGAACTGATTCTCTAAACTAATACCCCTCTATAACCCCACTAAGTGTTGTGTTCATAGTGTTTTACAGTCATGTCTTACATTGTCGCAATGTCAATTAAAAAGAACTGAAATAGTCAAACAAAGTATTATTTTCCATCAACTTCCCGTTTAATTTCATTGTTTATTATCTTAGTCCTTTTTGGGCCTTTGCTCTTTGGAATTTATCACATTTTTTGGCAGTGAAATAACTCTTGTATTATGTGTGCTCTGTTATTAATGGTTTATAGAGGAACACATCCAGCATTAAAGTGGTGAATGGGAGCTTTCCTGTTTTGTTTCAGGCCTTTTGTATTATGAGGAAGTCATAAAGCTCTTTTGGACTACATGCTTTACGAAAAGTATGAACAGTTAGATGTTTCTAAATCATTAACAGTAAAAGGATCACCGTCATTGTTGGACTATTTTAATAATGTATTTGGATTAATTTTCTTGCTGCAACAGTTCCATGTTTCATTACTGTTTTAAGCTCATTGAAATTACTTTACATGCCGTTGTTTTATTTATTCTACAGTGATGCATCATATTCTACTTGCTTGCCATATGTTGGTAGATTATTTTCTTCTGAGAGTAATGAATCTCTAAAAAGTCACCTTTTCATAACCTGTAGAGACCCAAACATCGATCAGTGACCAAAATTATTCACGGATATAAAATGTTCAATATCTGTTGATCCACTAATCCTATTAATACATGTAAATAATTGATGCAAAAGCAGCACTGGGTCTTTATGGGATAAGCTAAAAGAAAAGGCCTTTTTAGCCCTATATAACTAATAATGTAGTTTCCACTAAATCCAAGAGGATTTTTAAAGAATGTATTGACATTAAAAAGGAGAATTATCTCATTTAATCTTTAATTAAATGCAAATGTAGTAGATGTAAAAGTACAATATTTATCCAAAGTGACTAAACCACTCTCTTTCTGCTGTTGTTGTAGGTCCGACCATGCAGAGTTTGCGTCTATTCCTGATCCCTACACTCCTGCTGCTCCTCGCCCTTCCTGTATCCAGGGGCCGCTACAATGACGACTTTGACGACGGCGAGGACTTGGCAGATGACAATGACTTTGCTGAGTTTGAGGATATGAACGACGACCCGGTGGCTGAGACAGAAACTATGCCTCCGCCGCGGGTCTCGTTTCCATCTCAGGCCGATGACGAAGAAGATGAAGACGAAGCCACTGTGGAACTGGAGGACGGCCAGGACGGCTTTGAAGACTCAGAGACACAGGTTTGTTGCTTTGTATTTCATATCCCACATTTTATGAATTAAAGTGTTTCAAATAATTGATGATGTTTTTGTATCTGAGCTAATTCAGTTTTGCATTTCGATAGGATCAGGACATCTTCAGCAAATATGACCAGGAGGAGTTTGAGGGGATTGGAGACATGGAAAAGACCATCCACTCGATGAAGGACCCTCTCATAATCCACACGGTAAACCTAGATTATCATAAACCTCTACATACCGGCATCTGCTGTATGTAATCTCTGAAGGTCCTCAGGGTCTCTGCTCACAGCAAATTATGGTCTCATTATGACTGGATAGAACATTCAAAGAAATCGATAAATAAATTTTTTTATTTAAATTTAACTAAGTGGAAAATTGTAAAATCAAAACAAGTGCTTTTTCTACTGTCGTTCAGTGTCATCTGCAGCTCTTCTTTGCATTTACAGCCATTATGTGTGAGTTTTGCTGCTCAATGTCAGGTTTGAGGGTAACTAAATAATACCAAAGAAAGTATTCATGTTATCGTAGTGATATAGGAGTTGTTTTGTAAGAAGTGGAGGAAACCTTCAGTGTCTTTGTTTGTTAAAAGAATTCACAGGTGTTCGTTTAACCTGTTGATTCTGTAAGTTTGCAGTGAATTCAACAAGCAACAATAGAAATGAAGCATTCTTGACATTTTTGACTCCATCCACACTGGTACTGATCACCTTGTGCAGGTTCCTGCTCACCTGCAGAACAGCTGGGAGAGTTACTACATGGAGATCCTGATGGTGACGGGTCTGCTGGCCTACATCATGAACTACATCATCGGAAAGAACAAGAACAGCCGCCTCGCTCACGCCTGGTTCAACTCCCACAGAGAACTCCTGGAGAGCAACTTCGCACTCGTTGGTGAGTTCTTCTGCATCGAATTGAATCAAATCGAATAAGCTTTATTGTCATTGTGCTTCTCCAGTCAGTGCAAAAGTACTAATAAAAGACCAGTACTACAGAAATAAGAATAGAGCAAATTATGAAATTTACAAAAACTTAAAATAAGACTAGAAAATAGAATTTCACTTTAAATTGTGTAGTAAATTACAGAGTTATTTTGTCCTGTTGGCACCAGAGTGGGTCATTGCTCAGTTGTAGTTGTACAGTCAGTGTGAAGTCGATCTGGGTTTGATGTCATTTAATCTGTGTAAATTCACCGTGCAGGAGACGATGGCACCAGTAAAGAAGCCGTGAGCACTGGGAAGCTGAACCAGGAGAATGAACACATCTATAACCTGTGGTGTTCCGGCCGTGTCTGCTGTGAAGGCATGCTCATCCAGCTCAAGGTACCGCGCACATGCCGCTCATATCAGGTGCTTTGGTTTTTATCGTAGTGTGGTGTCATATTTGTAATTGTGTCACGTCTTCGTCTTCAGTTTCTGAAGAGGCAGGATCTGCTCAACGTGTTGGCGAGGATGATGAGGCCGGCCTGTGATCAAGTGGTACGGACTGTCAAACCGGCCTTTTTAGAGTCAGACTTAAAGCATCACATGTTCCGATCTAACCTGCAGCGTCTGTTTGTTTTTGTAGCAAATCAAAGTGACTCTTAATGATGAGGACATGGACACGTTTGTGTTCGCTGTGGGCACCAAGAAAGCCATGGCCCGACTCCAGAAGGAGATGCAGGACTTGGTAAAACACCTTTAGTTTAACGCTGTCACTGCTGTGTTTAGTTTTCTGCCCATTCTGTGTAAATGCTTTTTTTCCTCGTTTTTTTCTTTTTGTTTTTATTGGAAAAGGTGATAAAATATCTTCAACTTTACCCTTTCATGCATATGTTATCTATTAGAGTCCTTTTTGTATTTTATACATACAAAAGTGTAAAAAAAAAAGAAGATATGAACTGGATGCTTACAGTTTGGGTATTTCATAGTTAAAAATGATCATAGTGTTACAATACCTCCAGGTTCTTTAAAGATTACACACGTTTATGCAGAAAAACATAAAAGAAAGAAAAAATATTGGGAGATTATAAAAAAAAAAGAAGACATTTTTAGAGGAGTGAAAAATTCTGGGCAGCTACAGGATACAAGCTTGATCCATTTGTCCCAGATATGATCTAATTTATCCCTCTGGATTCTGATAGTGAATTTCTCCATTTTGAATATTTGCAAGATGGTTTCGTACCAATCTCCTGCTGTTGGTGGAGTTGGGTTGAAAAAAATGTCATCATAGATTCTGTGAGTCGCATATTGATTCTACACACTGTAAAAAGTTTAATCTGCTGGAATTATTCAACAAATTTTTCCTACGATACTGAAATAAAAACAAACCATTAAAAGTCTTCCAGCTGTTTTTAACCCTTTAGACGCTGGAGTTTTTTATTCAAATTTTTATTCCAATCTCACAACATATTACACAGGACATCATTGATACAAAGTACACCGTTCTCTTTAGAAAGAAAGAAAGAAAGAAACAAAGAAAGAAAGAAAGGAAAAAAACATTGTCAATATTGCTCGTTGAAAGAAAAAAAAAGGTAAATTGTGAATGTCTGTAGGATGAATGTAAACTTTTCAGTGCAATACATAACCGCAGAGTAATTTGTGGAAATGACTGCTTTTCATGGTCATTCTACTTTTGCAGAACAATAACATGAATAGTAATAAAGATTATATATGTGAACAAATATATTTACATTTACTTACATGCACTCACATCTGTCTACATGTAAAAACCGGAGTTTAAAAAAATATATATATAAAATTTTCATATAAAGATAAAGTCACACTGAAAATATCAATCAAGTTTTATTTATAAAGCAACAAATGGAACCAAAAGTGATAGTTTAGATCCAGTCTAAACCAGACCCTTCAGCCATTTCAGACACTAACAGAATCCACTTGGTGACAGTGGTGAGGAACAACTTCCTTTGAACAGGAAACGTGTGACTTTATCTGATTGTATTGATTAAACGGATTGTAAATTCTTTCTGATTGGTTCATTTTTTGGGGGGGGGGTTAAAGTGGTCACATGATTTGTTGAACTGTTTTTAGCAGGACGTTGAGTTCATGTAAATGCATATCTACCACACCAGCTCTTTTTTTTCTAAATTTTTCTTTTCTTTTTTTTTCCTTCCTTAGAGTGAGTTCTGCGGTGACAAGCCAAAGTCTGGAGCCAAGTATGGACTCCCAGACTCCCTGGCGATTCTGAGTGAGATGGGCGAGGTCACAGACGGGGTGATGGACAATAAGGTGCTGCTCCACTCATCACACATGTCCTATAAGAAAAATACAATGAAAAGCCTCCACAGTCAATAATGAGCATGAATATTTGGACATTTACTTGTATTTAAATGGAGCTTCATAATGTATTTTCTGTATTTTCAGATGGTACATTATATCACCAACCACGCCGACAAGATCGAGTCCATCCATTTCTCGGACCAATTTTCTGGTCCAAAAATTATGCAAGAGTAAGTGTTTTTATTTTGTTGGGTTTTTTTTAACATTCCAATCATGGTTTTTTTTGTGTGTTCTCCATTGTACCATTGTTTTCTTTGCTGTTTTTCAGGGAGGGTCAGCCCTTAAAGCTGCCTGAGACCAAGAAGACGCTGCTGTTTACATTTAATGGTGAATATTTTCTTTTTTTTTTTCTTTAATGTTCATATATTTTTTTCCCTGGTATGTACAAAGGGAAGAAATAAACTTCAACAAAGAGCAAATTCTCTGATGTAAAAACATCTTTTGAGGATGAGGAATTCTGGCTTTTAATACAAGTGTCACTTTTATGTGTTTTATCTTCTGGTTGTGTTTTTAGATGCTATTTATCCTATTATTGTGCATCTGCTTTTATCAGTTTTAATTTATCTTGTATATCTGTAGAATACAACAGACTTAATTGTCATTACCATTCTCTACCAGCGACAGTGCACTTGCATCTAAATAACACAATAAGATACAGACATATTAGAACAATATAAAATAAATAAATACATATAATCTGTATATCTTCACTAGTTTTATCATGTCTTATATTTGTACCTTTTAAGGTTATTATCATTAATGAAAACTAGCATTAAAAATTTTTTTTTCGTTAACTGAAATAAATGAAAACTATAATTAAAAGAAAAACCGATAACTAGCTGAAACTATTGTGTGCTTAGAAAACGAACTAAAACTTTATATGAATTATGGGTAAAATTCCCTTTGTTTTCATCTTTGTCAATGTCAGATTGATATGAAATCGATTTATTTCGCTCGAGCAATTTCAGCTGACAGCCCTTCACGGTTCGTCACTTGTTGTTTAGAGTCATCTTATCGTCTCCACTCTACCTGGAAACATGGAGACTAAAGATGGGAGAAAGCAGCAGAGTCCTGTAGGATTTATGTGAATACGACGGCGAAAACTCCAACTAAACTAGAACTAAATATTTAGAAAAAAACTAACTAAAAACTATCAAACCTGCTCTAAAACTAACTGAATTAGAGAAAACTGAATAAGACGAAACTATAATGAAAAATCCAAAATTTTATAACCTTGGCAATACGTTTGGTCACTGTTGTAAATGTATTTATATGAATACACTTATCGAATATAATCGGTTTTATTCACCAAATCGCGCTCATTCATTCACTCGTGCTCTGAGTTATTCCGTTTAACTTTTCCCTCTGAAATATTTTCTGTCCTTTGTCATCTTTACATTTGAACCTGTGGTGTTAAATGTGCATTTCTCCTCTTCCTTTGTGTGTTTAGTGCCTGGAATGGGCAACACTTCTCCCAAAGATATGGACACTCTGCTTCCTCTGATGAACATGGTGATCTACAGCATCGACAAAGTCAAGAAGCTCCGCCTCAACAGGGAGGTGAGCAGAACGCCGGGGCCAGATTCAGAACTTAGAAATGAGTTTTATCTTCTGGTTGTGTTTAGATTCCACTCATCCTATTATTGTTTTATTAGTTCTTATTAGATCTTATTTGGGTTCTTCTATGACACTGGGTTTATTTCAGTATCTGACACTTTTCCATCTGTTTAGACCCAATAATCAAAGGTAAATGTAGACATATTTCC